>VIAB01000126.1:520484-532082 GCA_009801035.1 Oophaga pumilio
CCCGATACTTGCGGTATCGGAATGCTCAACCCTACTGGAGACTGGTTAGGCCACTCCAGAACCTTGAAATGATTCTTACGGAGCCACTCCTTAGTTAACCTGGATGTTTCGGGTCATTGTCATGCTGGAAAACCCAGCCATGAACCATCTTCAATGCTCTGAGGGAAGGAGGTTGTTGGGCAAAATCTCACTATAGATGACCCCATCCATTCTCCCTTCAATACGGTACAGTTATCCTGTCCCCTTTGCAGAAAAACACCAAAGAATTATGTTTCCCCCACCATGGTTCACAGTTGGGACGGTGTTCTTGAGATTGTACTCATCCTTCTTCCTCCAAACACAGCAAGTGGAGTTGGTACCAAAAAGTTCTATTTGAATCTCATCTGACCACATGACCTTTTCTTATGCCTCCAATGGGTCATCCAGATGGTCATTGGTGAACTTTAAATGGGCCTGTCCATGTGTTGGTGTGAGAAGGGGGACCTTGCATGCCCATAGGATTTTAATCCACAAAGGTGTATTGAGTTACTAACAGTAATGTTTGAGGATGTGGTCCTAGTTCTCTTCAGGTCATTGACCAGGTACTCCCGTATAGTTCTGGCTGATTCCTGACCTTTCTCAGAATCAACCTTACCCCACGAGGCAAGCTCTTGTATGGAGTGCAACACAGAGGATCGCTGACAGTCATCTTGCGCTTCTTCCATTTTCTAATAAATGTGCTAACAGTTGTAGCTTTCTCACTAAGCTGCTTGCCAATTGTCCTGTTACCCATCCCATTCTTGTGCAGGTCAACAATTTTGTCCCTGGTGTCCTTAGACAGCTCTTTGGTTTTGGCCTTGGTGGAGAGGTTGCAGTGTGAATGATTGTGTGGACAGGTGTCTTTTATACAGGTAATGTGTTCAAGCAGGTGAAATTATTACAGATAATGAATGCAGAGTAGGAGGGAGTTTTAAACAAAAACTAACAGGCCTGTGAGAGCCAAAATTCTTGCTGGTTGGTAGGTGATCAAATATTTTAATTGCATTTTATTGCATGAAATATTTAAAAATTATACAATATAATTTTTTTTTTTTTTTTTAGATTCTGTCTCTCACAGTTCAAGTGTACCTACGATAAAAATTACAGACCTCTCCATTCTCTCTGTAGGTGGGAAAAAAGTGGCAGTGTATCAAATACTTATTTTGCCCACTGTAGAAACCACAATCCAGAGGGAGCAATGTCATCTGAACAGTTCATACTAATTAAAACCACTGACCTGTTCATGGATAAATGAAGGTGACTTGTGTCCCTTGTAGCTAATAGGTTAACATAACAAAATGTGCATTTGACAAATGATGAGAAGCTGATTTAAATTCCCGTCTGGAGAGAAGTTCAGATCATCATCATTCAATCTATCAGTCTGGTGGACGGCATTTGTCATCACTTCACCAGGAGCTTGGTCTACTCCCTTTCTCAGGTTTCCTCCAGCTGTCCGGCCATTTCTAAACAACAGTTGCTGAGGTATTTCCACAATTTTGAAACGATTAATAACAAGACTATAATCAATGAAATGTGAATCCTATGACACCTTAAATTACACTGCTGGAAGACATAATACAACCCTCATGTAGATCGTGAGTACTCAATAGTTATGGAGATGACAGATGATGGGACTGAAGTATTGAAGCTAATGTATTGCAGTGATAGTATCTTAATGTCTACCATTTATTTCATATAACAAATGAAAATTAGCATTAAGCAGTACAATTCTAAATTAGAGGGAATAGTACTCAGTAGGCTACTCAAGAAAGATCAGTAGTGTCCCAATTTCTGAGCTAGCTCTTCCGAGGATACCAATATGTAAGAAACCTGACATACACAGACATTTACACTACAGGCAAACTATACGAGGAGTGCAATGAGCTTACATGTGTATGACAGATGGAAAAAGAAATCACTTATCAAAAAGATCGATTGATTGAGCTCAACCACTGGGATACCTCTACAAGGGGGCACTTTTATCTGTGTTCTGCCTGATTTTTTTTTTATCAGACAGCAGACAGATTCAATAAGCATGTCCTATTCTGCTCCTCAACATCAGATCAGAATAGGACATGCTCAGAGTTTCACGGATTTCATTATTGGATTTATAATGTGCAAGGATGTATCTGGATGAATGGATCTGTGAGACTCTATGGGTCAGAATGCAGTTTCATAAAAATTGAACAGCAATCGGCCATTTCACACGGGTGTGTGAACGCACCCTTAGAATGGAGAGGCAATGCACATCCTCAACTGCTGCTTCATAAATTCTGTATGAGACTGCTAGAGTACTGTACTGATTTCTCAGGCAGTCCTATAGAAAATTAATGGAGTAGCAGTCGAGCATGCGACATGACAACATTTGGCTTCTATTTAATGTGGATAAATGTAGATGGGGGTTTTCAACTGTCAGACCCCACAATCCTGTGCATAGGTGATAACACGGTAATCTGGATGAAAACCATTAAGTCTAAACATGTTTTTCAGTGAGGACTTGGTGAATGTACAATGTGGTCAGCTAAATGGTTAAGTCAGGAATACGAGAGACAGCCAGAGGTTATAACCCATTTCCCTCATACCATTATTAAAGACAGATCTGTCTGAAATGCACCAGTTTTTGTTTTAATGCAAAAAAATTTTTATGTACCTGGAACCTTTTCTAATTGGTTTAGTTCTATATCTAAACTGCTGGATGCCTTGGTTTGCTTTGTCTGCATTTCAAGCTAAAAAGGGGCTTTCACTTCCCATGCTGAAGATCCTCACAGCCAATCTATGGGAGCTGGTGAACTCTGTACTTTGTGCTCATCAGTCTCCTCACCTGGCAGCCAATGGGTCTGGTGAATAAATAGACATAATGTCATCACTGCCAGTTCAAGCAAAGACCACCAAAATGTTGAAACACTGAAATAGTGACATAACTGTATACACGTCTCTGTGCACTCATATGATTGTGTTGCTCATCTTCTGCATTTGCATTTCTAAAAGAGACTTCACACTTTCCTCAGATTTATTACTAAGATTTTACATTGAGCATGCAAGCACAGCTAAAGAACTATTCCCATCGGATTACGAAAGTGAATAATTTACTGATCGCAACAGGTACACTAGGTACTACCAGGTCCCTCAGTCATCTCTAGATAAGTGCTATGGAACCCAGCAACCAGGTTCTGCAGAGCCCCATCTTGAAAGTAACAATGGTGCATATATTCAACCTCCACTCCATTCATTGTCTGTGGGACTGCTGGATATAGCCATGCGCTGTACTCTTTCTCCAGCAGTCCCACAGGCAATGAGTGAGGAGTAGATCGAGCATGCAAAGCTCTGCTTCATTTAAGATGGATCACCATTTTATTAAAAAAATAAAATTTCCTATTTTCCTTCCTCACATTTGGGGTGCGTCTTATGGTTTGGTGCCTCTTAAAGCCCGCTAAATATGGTACCTAAAGGGAACTTCACCCATATAAAAATTATACATGCAGTCTAGATTTCACTTCTAGTCATGGCGTAAAGTGTTGGCACGCTTGACCTACAGCATTTTTTTTTAAATTGGTCCAGAAAATGAAGTATTTCTCTCAGAAAATTATTGCAATTACACATGTTTATTTCCTTTGTGGACATAATTTCACACAAAACCCCAAATATGAACAGGACAAAATTGTGGGTAAACAACTTTGCTTCAAGCATTAGATGCTCATTCAAACTCACCAGTGGCAAATATAAAAATCACAACTGAATGCAAATGATTGTGTCTTCCAACACACACAAAGGAAATAAACGTGTATAACAAAACGTTTATTTGCAATAATTTTCTGGGAGAATTTCAATGATGCCAACACGGTCAGCCAAGACTGTATTTAACTGTAAATGAGTGTTCCTTAGTGTACCTTTTGGCGTGGCCAAGGGGAGAATTTCAACGATGCCAACACTGTCAGCCATGACTGTATTTAACTGTAAATGAGTGTTCCTTAGTGTACCTTTTGGCGTGGCCAAGGGTTCTGTGCACCATTCCGTCCCACTTCCCTTTGCGTAAAGAAAGCACTGTCTGAAATTAAAAGCTCCTCTTATCTTCACCGATGCTGCAGGAACCCATGCAAACAAAGTGTGAGAGCGGGCGTGCTTTCGGCTCTCTCTCCTGTCTGCACATGCCTGTTGCTACTGGGTGATCCTATGTGTGACTGCTGCAGACAGGAGAGAAGGAGGAGAGTGAATGCTTGCTTGGCTCCCTGCAGTGTCAGTGTGGATCCGGTCTCTCAATTTTGTTTTGGGTAATAGCAATTACTGCTATCCTGGGCAAGAAAACAAAACGGGAACAATCCACATAGAAATATCAGAATGAATAAAATAAATGCTGTGCTTTCAGTTCCCACAGTTTTACATGCCACTTTGCAATTTCAATATAGAAGATAATTTACAATCCATCTCTGAAGTGATGCCACTGTTCTCCCCATAAAAGTTAAAATATGTATTTGTATATCGAGACGAGACGTGGAACACTGTAAACCTCGCACAGACATCAGTGTGACTTGTTATAAAAGTTGCTACATTTCCAAAGAAATGACAGCTGTATCCCTAGAGGCAGAAGTAACGGTTTCTTCCAAAACACGTATCTTGTTTGAAAATATAAATGACAGGAGATACTGGGATAATTAATCAACGTTACGTTAGTGTATTGTCTCTGAATGTTATATTCTAGGGCCTCATTCAGATGTCCACATTTTATTGCACATGAGACTAATATCTAACGTTTTTAACTAACGTGCTGAATTCCGTTTTCACCAATTTTTCGTTTGTGTTTATTTTTACTGTCAAGGATTTGCACAGGCATCAAAAAGTCCTCTGTACACGAACTATGACCAGTCATGAAATAAAAAAAGAGAAAAAAAAACCTCACATAACACAGTCTTTATCTTCGTAAAGTTACCTGGTATCACTTTGGCAACAAAAAAAAATTACTTTTTTTTGCCAAAAAGTAGCAAAACAAAGAAATAACTGACTATAGTATAGAAATTTAGTACTGTTTGTATCGATCTGCATAATAAAGAAAATATGTCAATTTTAGTTAGAGAATGAGTGAACCTTCGATCCCTTTAAAACTAATTTTTATTCAAAATATATATCTAGCAATTATCTATGTGACCTAACCTCATCGTAGCCTCTATTTTTTTCTGCTATATCAATAGGGCACAATAGGGTGAGTAAAAGGGGTTGTCCACTACTAGGGCAACCCCTTCTTACACCAAATGTTCGGCCTGGATAAAATAAAACCTATACTCATCTCCCATGCATTTGACATTTTGTCTATATTCTTCTCAATAGAGAGACAGTAAGTGTTAGTCAATAAAATATATGCACCCCAAAAGATGCCACTGACAAATACAACTCAACCCTAAAAAACAAGCTCTAATACAATTATGTAATTAAAAAAATGAAGGTATGTGTTCTGAAACCTGACAATTGAAAATTGAAAAAAATGGTTTGTCATAAAAGTCAAAGCTGGCTAACATCAAGAGGTTAAAGGGGACCTGCTATGTCCAATAATGCTATTAACCTATAAAGGTTAATCTGTAGGTCATAACATTATGAAGGTGTCCAGAAGCAGCGCTGAAAGTGAACGTAATTTGTACTGGGAGAAAACAAACTTGATTTTTTACCAGGAGCCGACAGCTTTTAGTCATACAGGTGTGCCAGAGCAATCACAGTCACCGCTCACAGCACTGAGACCAGCTGTAAGCATGTTCCAGAACTGACTGACAGCTCGCTCTGTAGTGATGTACTATAGAACTGGCTGTCAGTCGGTCAGTGTCGGGGTGCGCTTTACAGCCATGCTCAGTGTTGCGAGCGGTGACTGTAATTGCTCCGGCATGCCTGTATGACTGAAAGCCGGTGGCTCCTTGGACAAATACAGTTCATTTTCTCCCAGGTGCCGTACTTTCAGTATTGCGGCCAGGCACAATCATAATGCTATTAACCTGTAGATTAATATTATATGTGAAGGTTAATAGCATTATCAAACATGACCAGCTCCCTTTAAACTATAAAAAAAAATTACAGCACCGAAGTACTATGTTATGCAGGGACACATTAATTTAAAGGGGCAAGTTTGATCTGTTCCTCAGATAAAAAAAATGTTACTTTTTCAATGGACAGCAGAAGTCAGCATAAACATGGACAAGTGGATAATCGAATAAATGGGTAAGCGTTCTATTGATTAAAAAAATAAAAAAAGGACAGAACATAGACCTCATTCAGACTTCCATTACTCAAGTATAACAGGACCTTAGGGTCTGTGGACTATTTAATGGGGCCTCCAGCATCTGTTGCATTTTGCCTAAAGATAAATTTAGTACCTTGACTACTTTTGTTTTTGCTTTTTGAGGATTACACACATCCTTTAGTTTAATCATCTCATTCCTGAGGGAAGTCAGGTTATTATTTATAATTTAAGAGCCATGATAAAGCATGGTGAGACAAAAGGTGAAATACTTTAGACAGGTCACATATGAGATAACAAAGGTTAAATTCATGATCTTGAACCACCACTGATTTCCAGAATAATTAGATTCAATAAAGAGTTGAAATCTGACATACCATGTATATAAACCCTTTGTTCTAATGTGAATCTACTACTTTTGAAAATATCACTTTAATGCTTGTTTGACAAGTTCACCATTCAATATCTGACCCAAACCAAACAGCCTCATACATGCTTCCCATGCACATGATTGTATTTTCAGTCCGAGTGCGATCTGACAAAACATCGGATCGCACTTTGATTCATGTTATTCCATGGGTCTGTGGACATGTCCTATTTTTTCATTGGACCGAGGAAATAAACGGATTCAGTTTTGACATGCTGCGATTTATCGGATTGCACTCAGCCATGCAAGTCAATGAGTCCATGGAAAACATCGGACTGCACTACTGCTCTTTGATGACCGATTTTCACGGACTAACAGATTGGAGAAAAGGGAGACATTTTTATTTGCATCTTCTTCTCATCCGAGAAAATTGGGTCACACCCTCATCAGCATAATTGGACCAATTCTTTTGGATGAGAGAATATACGCTAGTGTGACCCTAGCCTAAGGTTGTTGATTTCAGGTCAGGAGACACGCAGCCAGTCCATACATCGCCATCTGTACCTGAACTTCTCCAGATAATAATAATAATAATAATGAGTGTCATTCTTATTATTAAATTGCACTTCAAAAACTATATTCTCCAAAACCATTACCCTTCATCTATTAAAGCATTTTGGCATTATATTGGAGTCTCCTGCTCAGAACTTTTAGCAGTGAATTGCTAAGAAGCCACAGCTCTTGCTCTGGAAGACATGATCCATCCATTTGTTACATGGGTAACCATTCAAGCTATTTGCTTTATATAATGCTACAATTCAACTGGCCATTGCATAGGAAATTAACAGAAAACAAGTAGTTTCCTGGCAAATGCAAACAATTACCATGGATCTCAGAAACCAGATTACTGACGATCAGCCGATCGCTGATGCTTCTTTTGTATTGATGGGGACATCTAAGAGACAACCCTTATTTATATAATATATCTAGTACATGAAAATCCCATGATAATGCTTGAATATTTTATTTTACTCAAATACTTAAAGTTTTCATTTCAATAAAAATGTATATCAAAACAAGTGCAATAAAGGAAACAAGTTCACCTTCAGTGGAAATTCGATTTTGCGAATTCTAACACAATTACGGAGTAAACAATAAACTAACCTTGATAACGGAGGTCCAAATTGTTCAGAACAGTGAAAGGAATTGAGAACAAAAGGAAGTAAATCGTTCTAAATAACATTACTCTTGTGAATTCATAATAATAAAAATGTGAAGATGAAGAGGAAGGACACATACTATAAAAAATATATATATATATAGCTAAAAAATAAAGTGAAAAATGTGTATGATATGATGGTCTCTTCTTCCCAAAACATTTTCTATTTTTATACGGACATATAAATATATAAATAATAAATTTATTATCGCTCATCCTAAAGGCATAACCAAAATGCATCTTACAAGTATGACCAATCATGCGATTTAACAAATAGCTGATAATGGCATAAAATAATAAAATTAGTAATATCCATCTTACCAGCCCCCAGCCACCTGTATTAGTGACTTCTGCCACTAAAACTAATAATGTGAGCATCTTAAAGAGGGTGGCAAGATTGGCAGCTTGTCTGCCAGATCTTGCTATGGCACAATCAATTCTAAAAGCTAAGGGAGACAATTTTCACAACTTCGCTGAAATGAACCAAGAGCTTCACATAATACTAAAGTTTAAATTAAAGATAAAGATTAAACAATTTACACCAAAAATACGCCAGGACGGACCCAGGGACATCGGAGGACCAGGGGTGGTGAGGGGAGATCGGAAGGTGGGGGGAGTGAACTGGAGTGGAGGGGAGCAGATAGTGACGGCGGTGACCGATCGCCGCCATCAATTGGTGGCGGCGGCCGATTGCCGCCGTCATTCGGTGTGGGGGGGGTTGGATCTCAGTGTCCAGCCATGGCAAATGCTATTGCAGCATCGGCCATGGCTGGATTTTATTATTTCACCAAATTTCATTGGTGAAATATTACAAATCGCTCTGATTGGCTGTTTCACTTTTAACAGCCAATCAGAGCGATCGTAGCCACGTGGGGGTTAAGCCAACCCCCCTGTGGTGAAGCACAAAGGGTCTTGTGCCAGTGGTTCGGGTGACCTTTCAGTGACCCCAGTCACCCGACCCGCAGGAACGCGATTTATACCATGACACCTACGTTGGCGTCATGGGTCGGGATGGCACAGGTTTTCATGACACTGACGAAGGCGTCATGGGTCAGGAAGGAGTTAAAGTTGTATGATCCTTTAAAAAATTGCATGCCAACTAACATTTATGCAAAATTTATTGAAAAAGCTCCGGAAATGGGAGCAACTTTCTAAAAAGTTGCAAATCATGAATCTGCAAATGCAACATTTGTGACTATAAATTATGTAGTTGTTCCTATTTTAAGCCTGTGTTTTGTTTTCATCCAAAATTCTTATTATAACTTCTGCCTATTAGGAGGTCTATACCAGAGGCTTTAGTAGAACCAATGACTGGTGCAGCATTTATTTAGACACCGAGTCTATTTCTCCAACATTAGATATTTCTCCAACTTTAAATGCTCACTTATTTTATTAAGCAATTTACTACCCTTCCGGTTCATGAAAAGCCCAGTGAACAAGTATTATAAATCACATCTATGCTTACTTTCACTGCCAGATTAATCGGCTAAATGAATTATTTCTTTTTGTATAAATTTGTGGGGCGATTAAGACCACATGCACGTCTTGAAATGAGTTGTTGCGGTCTTCATTTGTTGAAAGCTTCTTGAGATCAGCAGTTACAATAATTAATTTTTCTGGGACTTGTGTTCGGCAAGGGTATATCATGTGCATCAAAAATACTACTCTTCGGTGCTAAGCAAATGATAGTGGCATTTTTACAACTACACTTATGTCAATGAGAATTCATACACTTAACTACAAGTGAACATCACAATTGCCTGTGTGGCTGTAGGTAAAACAGACATGCGTGAGGCATAGATATCCACCCAAACAATAATATCAATAATACACTGCTCAAAAAAATGAAAGGAACACTCAAATAACACATCCCAGATCTGAATGAATGAAATATTCTGATTAAATGCTTTGTTCTGTACAAAGTTGAATGTGCTGACAACAAAATCACATAAAAATCATCAATGGAAATCAAATTTATTAACCAATGTGGAGGCCTGGATTTTGAGTCACTCACAAAATTGAAGTGGAATGTAATGTCCTTAAAACAAGTCAAAATTATGCTCACTAGTGTGTGTGTCCTCCACGTGCCTGTATGAGCTCCCTACAACTCTTGGGCATGCTCCTGATGAGGCAGCAGATGGTCTCCTGAGGGATCTCCTCCCAGACCCAGACTAAAGTATCCGCCAACTCCTGGACAGTATGTGGTGCAACGTTATGTTTGGTGGATGGAGCGAGACATGATGTCCCAGATGTGCTCAATCGGATTCAGGTCTGGGGAACGGGCGGGCCAGTGCATAGCTTCAATGCCTTCATCTTGCAGGAACTTCTGACACATTCCAGCCACATGAGGTCTGGCATTGTCCTGCATTAGGAGGAACCCAGGGCCAACCGCACCAGCATATGGTCTCACAAGGGGTCTGAGGATCTCATCTCGGTACCTAATGGTAGTCAGGCTACCTCTGGCGATCATGTGGAGGGCTGTGCAGCCCTCCAAAGAAATGCCACCCCACACCATTACTGACCCACTGCCAAATCGGTCATGCGGAAGGATGTTGCAGGCAGCAGATCGCTCTCCACAGCGTCTCCAGAATCTGTCATGTCTGTCACATGTGCTCAGTGTGAACCTGCTTTTATCTGTGAAGCGCACAGGGCGCCAGTGGCGAATTTGTCAATTCTAGTTTTCTGTGGCAAATGCCAAGCATCCTGCACGGTGGACATTGGGCACTCAGACCATCCTCATGGAGTCGGTTTCTAACCGTTTGTGCAGACACATGCACATTTGTGGCCTGCTGGAGGTCATTTTGCAGGGCTCTGGCAGTGCTCCTCCTGTTATTCCTTGCACAAAGGTAAAGGTAGCGGTCCTGCTGCTGGGTTGTTTACCTCCTACGGCTCCCTACACATCTCCTGGTGTACTGGCCTGTCTCCTGGTAGCGCCTCCATCCTCTGGCCAATAAGCTGACAGTCACAGCAAACCTTTTTGCCATAGCTTGCATTGATGTGCCATCCTGGATGAGCTGCACTACCTGAGCCACTTGCGTGGGTTGTAGAGTCCGTCTCATGCTAACACGAGTGCGAAAGCACAACGAACTTTCAAAAGTGACCAAAACATCAGCCATTGGTACTGAGATGTGGTCTGTGGTCCCCACCTGCAGAACCATTTCCTTTATTCAGTGTCTTGATAATTGCCAATAATTTCCATCTGTTGTCTATTCCATTTGCACAACAGCATGTGAAATTGATTGTCAATCAGAGTTGCTTCCTCAGTGGACAATTTGATTTCACAGAAGTTTGATTCACTTGGAGTTATATTCTATTGTTTAAGTGCTCCCTTTATTTTTTTGAGCAGTGTATAATATGGAATGGTCTCACCCATGTGCGGAAAACAAGTCAGGTGTCGGATGTCATTGCGGTACAGCGGAGATTCACCAGGAGAAATGGAGTAGGTATCTGGCCCTTAGAGACCCTATAGAGGCTGGCACAACCTAAACCCCAAGACTCCCGCTCTGACATGGGCAGTCCACATCTGACCCTTACAAAGTGGCCCTGTACTTTCCCTGTGCATCCCGACGAGTTTCATCATTATGTGAATCCTCAGGGAACCTGTTAGCACATATGGGCACACTGCTAGTGTAGAAAGAAGGGGACACTCCTGGGTTCTATGTGATTATGGGAGGCAGGAGACATCCAGATAGAATGAACTTATATATGGCTGGAACTTGGCCAAGAAGAATAAGTTAAAAAAATTACCCAGTCACAAATAAGAACCTACTTGCACATGGC
>VIAB01000127.1:0-11676 GCA_009801035.1 Oophaga pumilio
CTGTAATAGATTGTTCTCTTTATACTGACGATGCACTGATGAAAACGATGATTGTTTTACGTGCAAACCAAAAGATCATATCACCTGATGAATTAGTGCTTGTTTCTTGGGTAATCAGAAGCCCGTTTAGACTGCAAGGTTATCGTGAAACGAGCGATCCTAAGAATCGTGTTATAAATGGAACTTATAGGGAACCTGTCATTTCCCCAAACGCTACTAACCTGCAGATGAAGGGTTAATCTGCAGGTTAATCTGTAAATCTGTCCAGCCGCTATACTAGCAGTGCGACTAACGCGACAAAATAAACTTTACTCCTCCCAGAAGCCGCAAGTTTTCAGTCATAGAGGTATGTACAGAACGGATACAGCTTCCACCCAGTACCTTGTGAGCGGCGGCTGTACTCATGGCCCAGCACTTTGACAGTTTGCTCTCCACAAATCTATGCAGAGGGAGCTGTCAATCAAAGTGTAGGGCTATGCTTGCAGATCACTACATACTGAGCAGTGACTGTAGGCGCTCCATGCATGCCTTTATGACCGAAAGCCGGCAGAAATAAAAATCAGTTTGTCCCAGTAGCTGCGCTTGCAGTAAGGCCTCTTTCACACATCCGTCTTTTTGTATCAGGCATAATCCGTCCTATGCCTGAAGGGACGGATCCGGCGCTGAAACAAAAAAACTGATGCAACGGATCCGGTATTTTGCTGGATCCGACCTGAACTTTTGAACCCAGAAAAAGAGGGTTTCTGATGCCCGGAGACACTGGAAAATGTAGTAGTAGTAGTAGTAGTAGTAGTAGACATCGATTTCCAGAATCCGGAATCCGGTTCCATTGAATTCTATTGTTTCCGGCCGCCCGATGCGCCGCTTCAGGCAGCTCCGGCAAAAAAAAAAAACGTTACATGCTCCGTTTTGTCCGGCCGCCGGAATGTACATTTCCGCCGGATCTGGACAAAAACGGATATAACGCAATGACATCAGGCGCCATCCGGCGCTAATGAAAGTCAATGCAAAAAAAACCACATACGGCATTACATTTCGCCGGATGCGGTTGGACAAAAAAATGCCGGAGGGCGCACAACGGATGTGTGAAAGAGGCCTAAGGCAGCCTGACCGCTTTGTAATGCTACTAAACTGCAGACTAACAGATTAAACCACATCTGCAAGGAGTTTGCATGTTCTCCTCATGTTTGCTTGGGTTTCCTTTGGGTTCCCTCCCACACTCCAAAGACATACTGATAGTGAATCTACATTGTGAGCTCCAATGGGGCAGTGCTGATATGTTTCTCACGCTCTGTGGAATACATGGTGCTATATAAGCGAGTAAAATAAATAACTATCTGCAGGTAATAGCGTTTCAGGGCATGACAGGTTTCCTTAAGGCTGGCACTACCTGGTCTTTGACTACAATGTAAATTAATGTGGGAGTGTTGCAACTGTGACACAAAATTAAACAGAACTTTTCACCAAATGTTTATGTTGATGAAATTATAACAATATAATAGTAACTGCAGAGCAGAGTAAAATGTTTATTCTCTTTTTTTTATTTCGCCTCTCAGTTGGGGAGACATTAGCAATCAAAGTAATTGGTACCTAATGTGTTCAGTCCAACTGGGTGTTTTCACTACGGTGTGTACTTCTAAGGCCTCTTTTACGCATCCATCTCTCAGGTATGTGTGGTGACAGTTTTCACACGTACCGGAGACACTGACACACATAGACCCATTCAAATGACTGGGTCTGTGCATAGGTCAGTGTTTTTCCACTGAACCTGTGTCCGTGTGCACCACACGTAGACATGTCCATTTTTTACCGTCAGCATGGAAGGCAAAACGTCCCGCACACATGCACACGGAGAACACACATTGATGTCCTCCGCGTGACACGCCTCGGCATAGGGGAAGAGCTACAGTAAGCGCTGTTCTCCGGCGGCAGGTGCTCAAGACGGCTCTCATCATTCTCCCCTGCTCTGCCGACGATCGGCGCGAGCAGAAGAGAATGATGAGAGTTATATTAAAGTCAGAACGATGACAGCAGTTGGAGGCTTTTGGGATTATTACTGCCATCATCCGACACCTGCTGCCGCTAATAACAGTGACAGCAGGAGCGGATGATCGGGGTATTCCTCCCCTGCCGCCTGCGATATAACTAAATAAATGAAAGAAAAACCCGGCGTGGGTCCCCCCCTATTTTAGATAACCAGCCAGGCAAAACTCACAGTTGGGGGCTGCAACCCTCAGCTGTCAGCTTCAGCAAGGTTGGTTATCAAGAATAGAGGGGTCCCCACGCTGTCATAGTTCTGACTTTACTATAACTCTCAGAGAATGATGAGAGCCGTCTTCAGCACCCGCCGCTGGGGAACAGCACTTACTGTAGCGCTTCTTCCCTGGTGGCCGTCCGTGTGGTACTGATGCGGCACACGGTTGCCACACGTGTGCTGAAAGTATTACACACATGGACACGGATATCTCCAGTACCGGAAATAATAATCTAATAATAATAATCTTTATTTTTATATAGCGCTAACATATTCCGCAGCGCTTCACAGTTTCCACACATTATCATCGCTGTCCCCGATGGGGCTCACAATCTAGATTCTCTATCAGTATGTCTTTGGAATGTGGGAGGAAACCGGAGTACCCGGAGGAAACCCACGCAAACACGGGGAGAGCATACAAACTCCTTGCAGATGTTGTCCTTGGTGGGATTCGAAC
Source organism: Oophaga pumilio (assembly GCA_009801035.1). Lineage (NCBI taxonomy): Eukaryota > Metazoa > Chordata > Amphibia > Anura > Dendrobatidae > Oophaga > Oophaga pumilio. Next base: position 2,712 of record VIAB01000127.1, read on the forward strand.
CCAGCGCTGCAAGGATGTAGTGCTATCCACTGAGCCACCGTGCTGCCCGGGCGTGTGAAACGGGCCTAAGGCTAAGTGCACACGTTCAGGATTATTTATTTATTATTTAGAATGAATTCTGCAATTTTTGTGCACATTGTGCGTTTTTTTCTGCAAAAAGAACACATAGCGGAAAAAAAAGCAGCATGTTCATTAATTTTGTGGAAAACTAGCGTTTTCCCCCCTATATTATTGAGCTGGAATGTTCAGGAAAATTTTTCGGTAAAAACGCATCAAAAACGTGCAAAAACGCACAAAATCCGTGACAAAAACGCATGCGTTTTCCTGCAAAAAAAGTCCGGTTTTGCTCAGGAAAATTCTGCACACATTCCTGAACATGTGCACTTACCCTAAGGGTATGTTTCCACGATAAGGAAACAGTCCGGATTTGCTGCGTGTTTAGCGCTGTGCGTTGGCGCAGCGCCAAACATGCAGCGTCCAGATGTTACAGCATAGTGGAGGGGATTTCAAGAAATCCCGTCTCCACTATGCGTAAAAATCCGCAGGCGGAAGACCTGCGTTTCCGGACATGCGGCGCGTCTTTTCAGACCGCAGCATGTCCTAGCGTCTTGTGGCGACGCTGCGTCGCCGCAAGGTAAATAACACAGGGCTATGCAGCCCTGCGTTCTTTCCGGATGTGTTCCGGAGGTGTCCGGAACACATCCGGAAAGAGCGCGCGTCAGAAAGGGGGCGGGGCTTTGGGCGGTGCGGAATTTCCGCTCCGTCCAAAGCGCTGTGGTTCCGGACCGTGGAACCACAGCCTCAGTGTATGAGTTGCTATCTGATAACACCCACTTGGACATAGCAAAAGTTAACTCATTAAGTGCCAATAATATCATTGCTAATATCTCCCCTAAAGTCATTTTATGCAGTGTATTTTGCATTAGTATTTGGAAGCCAAAACCAGGAGCGCACTGAAAAAGACAAGTTAGCAATTATTCGGATTAGGCCGGGATCACACATGCGAGTAAGTCGTCCGACACTCGCATGTGAAATCCCAGCTCTGGCGCCGGCACTCAGGAGTGGAGCGAGCGGCTGCATGTAGTTCTATGCAGCCGCGCGCTCCACTCCCGAGTGCCGGCGCAAGAGCTGGGATTTCACATGCGAGTGTCGGACGACTTACTCGCATGCGTGATCCCGGCCTTACAATGAAAGGTGCAATGATGACACGGGAACTCCACCATATTTATGCACATTTGGCTCTTGGAGCTAAAGGAGCTATTAAGGTCAGGAAGCAAACCTTACAATATGAATAGGGAGAAAGCACAAACCCTGACAGACACCAGCTGGTAAAGTATTGGCATCTGGTAAAACTGCTCTAGATGCTGTTACCTGATGACACACATTTGCTGCTAACTAGGTGGATACAGCTACGCACCACAGACAGTAGGTCTGTATATCATGCGTAATTCATTAGACACACGTAGGCCATAGTGAGGGTTATTGTACTTTGTAGCTGACTACGCCGTCATGTAAGTGTGTAATGGAAATGCCACCTCCCTCCACCATTCTTGGTAAATCATCAAACATCTCAGTCTTTATCAAAACTGCTTTAATGGGGTTGTCCGAAATGAGGGAAAAAAAGGGTTAATATTTTTTTCAGAAACGGAGACCATTTCTAACCTTAAACTACTCCATTTACAGTATGCATTTTATATCATGTCATAAGCAACAAAAATTGTTGTGGCACTTACACACCAACAGCGCAGGCGCGTCAAAGTAAGCTTCTAGTTTGGACATGGCTAGTCTTTGTAGGCCACACAAGCAAGGAATATAATGGGTATCATTAATTTTTTTTTTGCACTTTGAGGTTTAAAGGGAATCTGTCACCCCATTTTAGCCCTATGAGATAAAGATATCATTGCATAGTGCGTCCCATAACTAATTTATGGGTACCTATGATATCTCCGGACACCCCAGTTTTCATGTAAAAATACCTTAGTAAAGTTCGTTTTCTTGTATGCAAATCCGTGCGGTCCGGTCCGGAGGGCGGCGTTTTTTTTCTTCCCCACCACCCCCGCTCCTCGGCTTCTCTTGCGTATAGCCGTCTGTGAATAGCACAGATGGCGTTCGGCTTGCCGCGATTGTGCTTTTCAAAATCCCCTCGCGCTTGCGCAGTGGGCAATGCATAAAATTATTACAGCGCATGCGTTCGGCCTAGTTCGGTAATTAAATGCACAAAAGGAGACTAACATTTTGCAAAATTGGTGCTGCTTAGGGTGCACCAGGATTGAGTCAAAATTTTGCCACAAATTGCTGTCAGAAGAAAATAGGTGGAATAAAGCTAGAAAAAAGTGTCTAAAACTGTGCCAAATGTATCACCCAACAAGAGCCGCTGTTATAAATGTAACTCACTTTAACTTTATCTAGTCTTGTTCTCTGTCTATAAATTAAACAGCATTAATAAATCTGCCCCAGAGACTAACTGGATTCACTCAGGCCCTGTGCTATGTAGCAGGCTAAATCCTCAAGTACCAAAGACAAGCAGATAAATGTGGGAGCTGCGGCTCCGTTCCCACCTTCCCCGAGCACTGTATTTTACCCATAGAATCGATGTCTGGAGAGAATCCGTCATTTCCACTATTAAGCTGCTGTTAGTTTTTAATGCACTCGTCAATAGTGCATTTAATGGACAGGACGAGCAGCTGCAATTCCTCCGATAACTCATAACGCTGCAGTTGAGCAGTCGCAGGGGAAGAAGAATCACCGCAGATTTTAAAGAGAAAATTGTTAATTTGGGATTGATAAAAGGCTTTTCTAAATGAGAAATAGTGGAGATAAATTGACTTGTCTTTTGCTCTCATTTTGCAAAGTAACATTTGTGAAGTCAGAGGATTTAAATTATCTCTCTAACATCACTCTTGATTCCTCTCCATCTTGTAGACTGCTGGTACTCTCTTCTCTTTTTTCTCACTGTATATTCATCCTAAAATAATCTCTCCCTTCACCTCCCTCATGGTCCTGCTGTCTCCTTCCAGCCCTTTCGCTCGCAACATCTTCATCTTGTTCCCTTGCTCTTCTCTTTTATATTTAGTCCTCTAGTGTTTCCATTCTCCACTTTTATCTGAGCATTGTTCTGTCAGCCCCGGGCTTTTCTACAAGATTAGAGAGCAAGCTGCTGGGATCAGTGATCCCCCAGCCTTGGTGGGAAATGACTGCATTATCAGAACATTTGCTTCCTCCCAAGTGATGCAAGTGTGGACAAGCTTTACTGTTATACAGCTGTTGGTTACTCACTCATTGAATCGGATTTATAAATGCAGGTTTTTTCATAATTGTCTTCCTATTTTTCATGTTTATGAAGCCATTGAACACTTTCTGACAAAAAGATGTGGCAGTGAGCTATAGCAGATCCAGCCTAGCGTAGCACCAGTAGCTGCACCATATTCCTTGGCCAGAGAATTCAGCACAAGTAATAACATATTGGCATCAGTATTAGACTGAACCCCATTGTGTTTGGATATTTTAAGCAATTAAACATGAAGGAGGACCTTTACATATAATTTGGCCTTATTCATGCCAATCACCACCCACACTGTTCACACCTTCGAATATTGGCCATCATGTTTCTAGTCATTGATTTGGATAGAAATTTAGATCCATGCTACATCACTGTGACAAAGTTGAACAAGACAAATAAAGACCATCAGAAAACCATAGAAGAGAGAGGATTTCACTATTTGATTTTTAAACATACATTTTGTTTTTGCTCTTTCTCATTTGTTTATTGTCTATATGGTTTGTTGCAATACGTACTGTATTTTATCCTATCCTCCTTCTGGAAGATCAAGCAAAATTTCAGTGAGAGCTGCTCGTACGATTGCTAGAGAGGCAAATCAGAAACCAAACTTGACTGCAAAACACCTTCAGAAAGATTTAGCAAACTCTGGAGTTGGGTTGTGGTACATTGTTCCACTGTTCAGAGACACTGGCACAAATATGGCCTTCATGGAAGAGTCTTCAGAAGAAAACCTCTCCTGCGTCCTCACCATAAAATTCAGCGTCAGAAGTATGCAAAAAAACATCTAAACTTGTAGATTGTGTGCCCTTGAGGGCAGGGTGCTCATTCCTCATGTACCAGTCGTGCCTTGTGTTGTTTAAGATTATTGTACTTGTTTTTTATTTTGTAATAATAATAATCTAAACAAGCCTGATGCATTTGGAAACAAGTCCTGTGCACCAATGAGGTTAAAGCAGAACTCTTTGGCCACAATGATCAAAGTTATGTGTGGAGAAAAAAGGGCACAGAATTTCAGGGAAACATCTCGCCAACCATTAAGCACGGGGTGGATCAATCATGATCTGGAGTTGTGTTGTGGCCAAATACACGGGGAAGATTTCACAGGTAGATGGAACAATTGATTCATAAAATTACTGCACATTCTTGATGCAAACATAACACTATCTGTAAAAAATCTGAAGTTGTAGAGGATGGCTTCTATAAGTGGATAATGATCCTAAACACACGTCAAAATCCACAATAGGCTACCTCAAAAGGCACAAGCTGAAGGTTTTACAATGACCCTCACAATCCCCTGATCTGAACATAATTGAAAATCTATGGCTAGGCCTCAAAATAGCAGTGCATGCAAGATGACCCAGGAATCTCACAGAACTGGAAGAATTTTCCAAGGAAGAATGGATGAAAATCCCTCAAACAAATACTGAAAGACTCTTGTTTGGCTACAAATAGTGTTTACAAGCTGTGATACTTTCAGAAGAGGGTGCTACTAGGTACTAACCAGGGTGCTAAAACTTTTGCATCAACCTATTTTCCTTTTTGTAATTTTTAAAATGTAAATGATGTAAATATATATATATTTTTACCTAAAATACAAATGAACTGTAGGCCTCTTAGAGATCATTTAATCTTCACTTTGCTTAAATGTTCACAATAACAGTAATTTTGACTAGGGGTGCCCAAACTTTTACATGCCACTGTATATCACGTGATGAGCTTTGATTTTTTTCCTTGTTGAATGATCACTGGAACAGTCAGTTCATTGATGACCATGGATGAAAAGTTTAATATCCAGACGCACCCCAAATTTTGTGGAGGAATTTTTTTTATAAAATGGTGGTGCATCTTATTTTACGGTAGCTTACGGGAGGCGGGGGGCTGCGGTGTAGCCCGGTCACAGGAGGCAGGGTCGCTGCTGCAGGAAGCACGGATCTCAGTATGCGCATGTGCCATGGGAGGCAGCCATTTTCCCGAAGTCCACATCAGTGAAAACAATGGGAAGTGTGGGGACTCCGCCAACACTTTGTGACAACCCGGGGCACGCCGCAGCCTCGCACCGCCGAACACACCGTTATCCTCCCAGCCCGGGTCCTGCAGCATAGTCCCCACTCATGCTGCTGCCAGCAGCTTCCTGCATCAGAGACCTTGTCTTCTGTAACCCAGCTCGACTGCAGCCCCACGTAAGCCACATTCGAATTATAAGATGCACCCCCATGTTCCTCCCAAATTTGGGTGGAAAAAGTGTGCCTTATAATCCAAAAAATAGCACAGCACGTGTCCAGCAACACCAGCTAGCATCTAAGCTCCTACAGGAAGACCTCCTGCGGAGCCCATGGCGTGTAACTGCTTTGTTCAGCTAGGTTTTCATAAGGAGAATATAGAATTATTGTATGTCCTAGCCACACACCGATTACATTTTCGAGATCTCTGGAATGGGCCGAACACCTTTCAGGTCTCGATCCGTTCTAGCATCCCAGGTAGCAAAGCCATGTTTGGTCTCAACGTGTAGCAGGGGCCCGGTCAGATCCGATGGAGCTAAAAACCGCCTCTCTAGGAACGTCCATTAATTAGCTACGACCCATCTTAGGTTTTGGAACTTTTAGCTGCTAGAAGCAAAGGGAGGGTATTTAGGTCCAACCCAGGTGGTAGGAGGGGAATGACCCCAAGTGGTTAAATGCTCGTGTAAAGCATGGCCTATTGCTTTTTTCCGGGGAGGTCACGACATATCCTGTGAAGTCAAGGAATAGAAGGGACCACCAGCCTCCCATGTATCAGACCCTCCCCCACAAGCCAGGCCTTTTATCTGACTTATCTTCCACATAATTTGTACTACCACTATTTGTATTTGCATATCTGACCATTGTATATGTGTAACCATTGTGTATATAGTGTTTTCTCTAGTGTATGCCCTTAAGACAATTAAATATATAACTTAACCTTGTGCTGCTGTTTTATCTTGATCCATGTATCTGTATTCTCTACTGAACATTTCATGATTCCATGCAGGGCCAGCGTCAGCACCCGGGAAAGTACCGGGACCTACTTACCGTCGAGGACACCGGCGCACTATGGGGGCCCTGTGCCTGTGCCGTCACGAGTGAGCCCCCTGCTTGCTCAGGGCCCTGGCACTTGCGATACTTACCGCTCCCCGCTCCACTGGTGTGGCATCTTCTGACTGCGACGTTCAGGTCATAGGGTGCGATGACATCACGTCTGTGCTCCCTCTGCCTGAACAGTCACAGCGCAGAAAGCTGGAAGACGCTGAGGAGTCCAGAGCAGAGCAACGGCCAGCGAGGAGAGGTGAGAATTTCATTTGTTTTAATGTTTGAAGCAATATATGGGGACCATCATATACTGGAGCATCATATGGGTCCATCATACACTGGAGCATCATATATGGAGCATTTTATGGGCCCATCATACACTGGAGCATTATATATGGAGTATTATATATGAACCATTCTATGGGGCACATCATACACTGGAGCATAATATATGAGGTCCATCATACACTGGAGCATCATATGGGGTCCATTATATATGGAGCAATATATGGGGCCCATCATATACTGTATGGAGCAATATATGGGGCTCATTATACTGTATGGAGCATTATATAGGGCACGTTATATATGAAGCAATTTATGGGGCCCATCATATACTGGAGCATTATATGGAGCCCATTATACTGTATGGAAAACTATATGGGGCCTATTATATACTGTATGGCGCAATATATGGGACTCATACTGTATGGAACATTATATGGAGTCCATTAATCTGTATGGAGCAATATATGAGGCTCATTATTCTGTATGGAGGACAATGTGGTGCCCAAAATACTGTATGGAGGACTATACTGTCTGGTTTCTGAGCTATTGCATAATTTACAATAGGTATCACTCATGTAATGCAAGACGTAAGTGAAATCTTTGGCATTGTACTACACCTATACTTCTCTGCTGTATCTGTGTATCATGAATCGTGGTATGTGTTAGAGGGGCCCACTGAGACTCTCTCGTCCGGGCCCATGAAAACCTGGAGCCGGCCCTGCTTCATGGCCTGACATAATTCCTTTAATGAACCGGGTTTATATCTAAAGAGGAGCTGGTGGCAGTCCTACTGGGCTGGCAGCACTGTTTCACTGGTGCTAGTGAAAGGGGCCTCTCAGGGTTGTGAGCGAATATGGTGCCACGTCATCAGCTGCATGGGCTACCTTCTCTCACTCCCTGTGCCTCTCTGGGCTCATGTGGACAGGGAGGGTCTGTGTAAAACTGTGCCAAGCTGACCTTATGTGTCCCCAGGGGGTGCTGAATGTCACGTTGGTGCAAGTGCGGGTTCATAATGTGGTGGCAGCAGTGGGATTCTGAATGATCTCTCTTTTGCCATCTTTCTTAATAACTTTGCTAGCTTAATTTCTTTTTTTTCCATTTCCTATTAAGTTCTTTATACTCCTGAAATACTATTTCTGTATTCTCAGCCTTCAAGATTTTGAATGCCCTTTGTTTTTGTCTTACTAAATTTTGTACCATCTAATTTATCCATAATGAACTCTTTTTATTCTTGGACATTTTATTACTAGAGGGTAGACGTTTTCTACAGCAGGGTTCCCCAACTCCAGTCCTCAAGGCCCACTAACAGGTCATGTTTTCAGGATTTCCTTTGTATTGCACAGGTGATGCAATTATCACCTGGGCAATACTTAGGAAATCCTGAAAACATGACCTGTTGGTGGGCCTTGAGGACTGGAGTTGGGGAACCCTGTTCTACAGGATTCTAGTAGTATATCCTTAAACATGCCCCATTTATGGTCGGTATGTCCAATTACCATGATATGGTCTCAGTTTACACGATTAAGCTCTTCCCCTAATTTATTGAAACCAGCTTTCCTAAAATTATAGGTTTTTGCATTTCCTCATTGAAATGTTTTATTGAATATTACAATGAAACTTACCATATTATTGTTGCTGCTGCCCAAATGCTCCCAGACCTGTAGATCTGACATTGGATCTGGTCTATTTGACAGGACCAGATCCAGCAAATTATCTCCCTTTCATGAGGGGATGTGTTGGAGAAAGAGGCTCCTGATTAATTATGAGGTGCACGCCTCTTAATCAGGAGCGTGTGACAAGTGACATGCGCCTCACCACTAATCTTATTCAACTCGGGGACTTTCTGTCGCAAGGAACACCGCAGCTCATCATTACTTAATCTGTGGCATCATAACGCTGTCCCATTTTTGGAGGAGCTGGGAAAAACTAGGTATGAAAATACCAAAAGCCACACATTTTTTGAACTTTAAGTTGAGCAAACATGTAGCAAATTTTCTAAGCATTTTAAGCCAGAGGTTTGGTGAACTTTATTTGATGAATTATGAATTGAGGCTTGTGTGTGCAAATCTTGTCAAATTTGCTGGGTTCAGTAAACCTTGAGCGAGATGGCTAGCAGAGGTTTCCACCCTTTATTACAGTTTAATGCTAGGCATGATATTATGACTATGAATGATACTAGATCTTGGTCTTCATTGTTATGAGTTTATTAAGGTTCAGAAAATATATTCTGAGTTTGTGTTTTCTTTATTCTGTGATGACATTATTATGCTTATTCATACCTTTTCATTGCTTTGTTCCAATTAAATGTCCAAAACTTAAGGCTGGGTCTCACATAACGATACACCAGCGATCC
>VIAB01000127.1:16462-31631 GCA_009801035.1 Oophaga pumilio
AGCCGAAACACATGCGACCTGTTTGTTACGCAATCCCTGCCTGTGTTGAGGCTGTAACAGGCGCGAGACATGCAGCCGCAGGAACTCGAACATATTACTCGAGCACGTGTGAGATACTCGAATAACACCCGAGTATGCTTGGATAACAAAACATCCGAGCACGCTCTAATGGGGTTTGAGTGGTCAGACATCATGATCGGATATGGATGGCTCATCCTATCGGTCCCCCTATGTGGATTTTGTCCGATGTTTACTCCAATTAAGCAGATGTAATGCTGGCAGTGCAATCCTGTAATATTATATAGTAGGCCAGTATAAATTGCACTGCAGGGTATGACTTCTACAGTGCGTGTTCTTCATCCAGAGATCTCCATGAAAACATGTTTCATAGTGCAGTAAGTACTTCTAATTAGAGCCATTTAAGTAAGCCTTTAAGGAAAAAAAAAAATGCACTCAACCATGTAACCACTTCACTTATGAGGTTTCTGCTTTTATGTCGTTCAGCGATGTGACCCAGATGTACTGAAACAATGGGTGCAATGTGAGTGTTTTAGGAACGGAGCCATGGGACCCAGGCTACACCACAATTCAGGTGGCTAGCGCATTCTTCTGTTAAATTATTTTGCAAATTAAATAATAAAAAAAAACAAGATTTCCTAGAAAAATCAGAGCTCCCAAGGCATAATGTATCCAACGTCAAATAAAAAAAAAAAACAGCTGATGTAAACGCACCCTTAAATCTTTTACAGAATTTTTGTTCCTATATTTTTGTGGGGTTGTAGTTAGAGGGAACAGAGGCTTTACAGCGCAGCAAGATTATGACAAGGAGTCTGAAGATGGGGCCCAGAATGTCTCTCCTAATATGATTCTTGTAAGAATATTGCAATCACATCCCTGTAATCAGCGGAGCGTGGAGAGAGCTTCCTCCTCAGCTAATATGCTCCCTTCTACATGATGAGTAATCATGTCCTATTAAACAGCGGTACAGGCTGAGGGAACTCAACTATACAAGTGTAATGAAGCCAGCATTCTCTGAGGACAGATTAGCTCCAAGTGATTTGACACATAGCATCATTGGAGCCTCAAACCTGACAAACTCAGTGCCTGCGTGTGATTTATGTGGAGCAGTGCTTGTCAGATGAGAGCAGAGCCTAAGTGTTCTGCTGGGGTAGAGGTGAAATGTGCACATAACTGACAGCTCTCTGCCTCCCTTCCTCGTCTTTTTTTCTTCTTCCTGCCTCCGAAATGCTAGTGGAGGCTCAGTCTGTTCTCCCCCTTGTTCAGCACTCAGTGCTCTTCTGCCTCCCATGTCATTCCTGGCTCCTCCCCGTGCGGTGCAAGGGGCGAGCGGTGCTCGAGTCTGTCTCCTTTTCACATGATTTTAGATTAGGGTGGGCATCAGTCCTCCACCTCCTGCGTTGCTGTTGTTGTTGCGATTGTTTTTCCGGGAGAGGTTCGGTGTAGCCATGAGCACAAATTGTTCATCAGGGCAGCCATACTGGAGCAGAAGGTCCCGCACCTCAGGGGTAACAGCTTGCTTGGCGTATGCTAAAGCTGTGTTTCCATGGAAGTCCCGTGCCATCACGTCAACGCCGTACTGAAAGAAAAACCAGACAAACTTGTTATATAGATCATATAGATTCACAGATACATTATTCACAAATGTAATGTCAATTATTAAGTTCCGGGGTCTCTACAAACCCCAGAGCATAATGAATGCAAATAATAAAACAAAAAACTAATACTTATACTCACCTCTCCGGCCCCTCCACTCATCACCGTCATCTGTCCGGTCTTCTGTGCATCTTCTTTTTATCACCACAAGCGCCGAAATCCTCAGGAGGATTCTACGCAAACGCCTGAAAGGTCACAATTAGTGATGAGCGAGTATGTTCGTTAGTCGAGTTTTCCGAGCATGCTCAGGTGGCCTCCGAGTATTTTGGGCGTGCCCAGAGATTTAGTTTGTGTCACCGCAGCTGCATGATTTGCGGCTGCTAGACAGCTTGAATACATGTGGGGATAGCATCTTTGTTAGAGAATCCCCACATGCATTCAGGCAGTCTAGCAGCCGCAAATCATGCAGCTGCGGCGACACAAACTAAATCTCCGAGCACACCCAAAATACTCGGAGAACACCCGTGCATGCTTGGAAAACTCGAGTTAACGAGCATACTCGCTCATCACTAGTCACAACGTCATGATGTGCACCGTGACCTTGCATGTGCATGAGCAGAACCGTCCAGGGCCCAATCAGAGCCAGAACTCCCGGCCTAGAGTGAAAGGCCTGGCGATTTCATCACTCACTGTGGTGAACACAAGATATGACAAGGACCAGACTGGTGACGGTGTAGAGTAAAGGGGTCGAAGAAGTGAGCAGGAAGGAGACTAGAAGTATTTTTTTACCCAACCTTTTGATGGCCCTTTACAGTTCAGAAAAAATTGCCATTTTGCTGAATCAGCACATACCGTAAGTGAATTACAAAAAAAATATTGCATTTTGATGAATGCAAATTTTTTATTTTTTTTTACTAGAATTAAATTCCACTAGAATATATTTGCTCACTCCTCCTATATATACATACTGTACATACACTAAAGCAGAACTAACTAGTACATTTACTAGCAAATCATCTGTACTACCCGCCTCTCTTTTGAAATATACAGTGTGGAAAATAAGTATTTGATACACTGCTCATTTTGCAAGTTTTCCCATCTACAAGAATGGAGAGGGCTGTAATTTTTATTGTAGGCACACTTCAACTGTGAGAGACATAATCTAAAAATAAAAACAGAAAATCACATTGTATGCATTTTATTGCATGAAATAAGTATTTGATCACCTGAGAATTCTGGCTCTGACAGACCTGTTAGTTTTTCTTTAAGAAGCCCTCCTACTCTGCACTCATTACCTGTAAGAATTGCACCTGTTTGAACTCGTTACCTGTATAAAAAACACCTATCCACTCACTGAATCACACTCCAACCTCCACACCATGGCCAAGACCAAAGAGTTGTCTAAGGACACCAGGGATAAAATTGTAGGCCAGCGCAGAGATGGGCTACAGGACAATAGGAAGCAGCTTGATGAGAAGGCAACAACTGTTGGTCCAATTATTAGAAAATGAGAAACACAAGATGACTGTCAATTTTCCTCGGTCTGGGGCTCCATGCAAGATTTTGCCTGGTGGGGTAAGAATGATTCTGAGAAAGGTCAGGAATCTGCCCAGAACTACTACCTGGTCAGTGACCTGAAGAAAACTCGGACCACAGTCTCAAACATGACCATTAGTAACACACTAAAATCCTACACGACATGCAAGGTCTGCTCATGTCAGCACACGTCCAGACCCATCAAATTTTGCCAATGACCATCAAGAACAGTGTTTCTCCACTCCAGTCTTCAAGACCAACCAACAGGTCATGTTTTCAGGATTTCCTTAGTATTGCACAGGTGATAGAATTAATGCTTGAGCAGGTGATGAAATTATCACATGAGCAATACTAAGGAGATGCTGAAAGCTTGACCTGTTGGTGGGTCTTGAGGATTGGAGTTGAGAAACACTGATCTAGATGATCCAGAGGAGGCATGTGAGAAGGTCATGTGGTCAAATGAGATCAAAATATAACTTTTTGATCTTAACTGCACCCACTGTTTCTGGAAGGAGGAAGAAGAAAAAGGAGTACAACCCCAAGAACACCGTCCCAACACAGGGAAACAATTTGGGGGTGCTTTTCTGCAAGGGGGACAGGACAACTGCACCGTAATGGAAGGAAGGATGGAGTCATGTATCATAAGATTTCAGCCAACAACCTCCTTCCCTCAGTAAGAGCATTGAAGATGGGTCGTGGCTGGGTCTTCCAGCATGACAATGACCCGAAACACAGCTAGGGCAACTGAGGAGTGGCTTCATAAGAAGCATTTCAAGGTCCTGAAGTGGCCCAGCCAATCTTCAGACCTGAACTCAAAAGAAAATCTTTGGAGGGAGCTGAAACTCATTTTTGCCCAGCGACAGCCCCCAAACTTGAAAGCTCTGGAGAAGATCTGTATGGAGGAGTGGGCCAAAACCCCTGCTGCAGTGTGTGCAAACGGTCAAGAACTACTGGAAACGTCTGACCTCTGTAATTTCAAAGGTTTCTGTACCAAATATTAAGATCTGTTTTTCTATTATATCAAATACTTATTTCATGCAATAAAATGCAATTTAATTATTTAAAAAATCATACAATGTGATTTTATGTTTTTTATTCTTAGATTCTGTCTCTCACCGTTGAAGTGTACCTACGATAACAATTACAGACCTCTCCATTCTTTGTAGGTGGGAAAACTTGTAAAATTGGCAGTGTATCAAATACTTATTTTCTCCATTGTACTCGCAAATAAAACACCTCTCAGCAATAATTTTTACATTTCAGCACGAAGAGCTGCACTCCTTTCATGATACACATGTAACCGTAAACCACTTTGAGCCTCAGCAGATCCCCGCCATGGCTGAGTTGTAAGAGCTCATCATGGTTGACACACTATTGTGTCAAAATGACAGCACTGGCGAAGTGGGCAGTGTGATTCGGTGGCAGAAGAAAGAAGGCAAATTTTAAAGCTACCGTAATTAAATTGCATGCATGTTTATTTGGTAGCGCTTTAGGGGGTATCCATATTGCGCACACATCCAGGCTCTTGACCTGTACACAAAACAGCGCCCTACTCAATGGTAACATAATTATAGTTAAAAAAAGGCAGATCCTCTTGGTAATCCTGGACAATCTCTAGAATGTAACTGGAAGATACAACCATACCTGGGCTTTATATGTGCTTATTATATAATAGCCAGAAAAAATGTCACTCTGCAGGGATCTGAATGACCAGTCAGACGGGTCATTGGAAAAAGTAAGATGTGATCTGACTGGTTTCTATGGGCATCATCTCCACTTACTGTAAAGTTCATGATGTTTGGCCATTCTTGCGTTACATACAAGTTATCGGCATATCTAATGCTAGCTCCACACATAACCGAGACATCACAGTCACACTTGGTTATTCAACATGACCATTTTCTATACCCAGGTCAACACGTAATAATATCTGTTACCCAACTGGCCTGGTACTACAATACAATCAAAGCACAAGCCATCGTCAATGCCCTGAATTTGTGCTGTCACTTGGCAGCAACCTCTTTCTTGTGATGAGCCTGATCAGCTGGACAAGCGGAATCTGTCCACGGCACAGTACGGCCACCTGTCTAAGACTGAGCTTCCAAGCATGTTGGTAGGTCGGCCACACATCAGATGTCTTCTTTCCAGTACTCACCCATATGAGCAGCTGCACCAGTACCACATTTCCCTTGCGACAAGCTAGATGCAAGGCCGTGCGTCTGTCTCCCTCTCCGCAGGTTTCATTCACTTCTTCCCGGGAGCCATGTGCAAGAAGTAGGATTACTGTCCTTAAGTCCTCTTCTGCTGTAGCTCTCAGTAACTGCTGCCCTAGGGGCAAATCTCGACAGGGCAGGGGTGCTAAGAAAAGTTTCTGCTCATATTTTGCACGAATCCAACGTTCCTTCTCTTCCCTGGTGAAAAGGAAAAGGAAAGGTAAATTCCCAAGACGTAGACATTTATACTAATAGGGTAGGAAAAGGAAGTGATAACGTATCACTGCACATAATAGACATCGGGTATGAATCTGTGGATAGGAAAAGGTAATTCTATTCAGAATATACAGTAGATAACACACAAATCACATGAAGTGTAGTATGTAATAGGCCATTATTTATATAGCGGTGACATTGGGTCTCAAGGTGGGTTCGCAATGTAAAGTCGTCATCACAAGCATAGAAGCTTTTCTAAAGCACACGATCCACTAAAACATTAGTAGGAAACACGCACACGGGTGCTTTCACTTATTCCACCATGTTCACGGATATAGTGGCATATGAAGAGGTCTACAACATAAAGACTGTTGGACTACACTTGCCAGAATGCTGCGAGCCAGGCAGAGGACCGCTAGAAGTCTATGGGTAAATCCCCTTATGTGGGTGAGCCCCTCCAGAGGGGGCCCCAGAGTCAGGATTCCCGGCCGTGTTTATACTGTTGGAGGTAATCTAGTGTCAGGTTAGCTTTAATCCCCTTCTAATCCCTCTGTGTAAACAGCTTCTCTAGAGAGTAAATCTGGATTATCTTTACATGGTTTCCTGTACATGTGGAGCGACCCCGCAGCGACCCCACATCTCCCCTGGCAAGGAATCACAAGGAGCTGTCAGCACATCACACAGGAGCTGGGGGTCCATTACAGGTGGGTGGGCAGGGGGCAGCGATTAACACCATCAAAGCACTTTTGCCCTGTGATTTAGGACTTTTACCTGCCAGAGGTAAATGGGGCTGCACACTGAGCTAATCGCTGGTCATTAGCCACTGAATGGCACAGGTAGGCAAGCGGATACATTTGCACTTTTGTAAAGAACACTTTATCTGATTTACAGGGGGGAAAAAATGAAACAAAACAGACCTTGGGACAATGAAACGAGAAACCCCCCAAGGCAAGAGAGAACCAGTTATTGTCCTGCCCAGTAATGAGGAGTAGGAGCGTCTAATGGGGAGGGGGCATATAACAATGCAGCGACAGGTGGAAATGTAAATGGTCTTTCCAGGATTACAAAAAAACAAACAGTGCCACACCTGTCCACAGGTTATATGTAGAACTGCAGCTCAGGAGCAGAGCTGCAATTCTATGCACAACAAATGGACAAGTGTGGTGCTGGGTTTGGAAAAAGAAAGTCATCATTTTCTAATCCACAATCAGATCTCCTGAGAATTAGAGAGGACTTTCAAAAAAGTGGCGAGTTTTTATTAATTATTCCAGGATTTTTTTTTCAATTCTGCTATACAATTCCAGATATATGGGCCTTTTTGTTAATATGCTAATTTTTAGAGTCTTTTCCAATGAAATGTGCCCCACAGGATTCTCTGCGGCCATGTCCTTAGGCTGCTCAGCATTAGTGCCCTATGAGCAACGCATTCTTGGTAAAGACCAGCGCATTATTATTAAAAAAAAAAAAAGTCTGTATCACTGGAACCATACGACAGATTTAAAAAGAAAAACAGGAATACTTTGGAGAGAAACAAAAATGGATCTGAACCTAAAGAAAAAACATTAGACAAGATTGCTTCATCTAAAATCCCAAGAAAAACTATTCTTCTGCACTTCTATACGTAGCAGAGCTAATTTCTTCTGCACTTCTATACGTAGCAGAGCTAATTTATTCTGCACTTCTATACGTAGCAGAGCTAATTTCTTCAGCACTTCTATATGTAGCAGAGCTCATTTCTTCTGCACTTCTATACGTAGCAGAGCTCATTTCTTCTGCACTTCTATACGTAGCAGAGCTCATTTCTTCTGCACTTCTATACGTAGCAGAGCTAATTTCTTCTGCACTTCTATACGTAGCAGAGCTAATTTCTTCTGCACTTCTATATGTAGCAGAGCTAATTTCTTCTGCACTTCTATATGTAGCAGAGCTAATTTCTTCTGTAACACTTTGGGCAGCACTGTGAAAGCTTTCAGATAATCCTGCAGATTTATGGAAGACACAGTGTGAACTAAATAACTAAAATTCAGTACAAAGTATGGTTTCTTTGCAGCCACATATCGTGGTCGCTGATACTTGGCGTAAAAGCAATTTTATAACGCGACACTCAGGAAGAGCGCAGGTACACATTTCACCTGTTACGGATACAGACGAGGAATCCTAGCTGCAAGGAATTTGGACCCGGTGCCATCCAGCTTACAGCAAAGGAGAACAGGGAGGAAGAGGAGTCGGAAGAAGAGCTGGAAACAATATAAGGGGGGAAACTCTCTCTGCAGGGGGACAGCCCGGTCTATGGCACAGGAAGTGTTTTAGCAGATGGCTGGCGGGGGGCCGCATGCTTTCTGTGCTGGGCTAGGTTGCTAAGGATGGAGGAAGCAGAGAAGGGACAGCAGTAGTGGGAGGGTGTCCATGGTACAGTGAGCAGGATAATAATACAACTCTTTATACGTGGACATTATAGATCTATATGATCTTTCTATGTACACTTTATTTGGTAAACATTTCTAATTGTTTCCATAATTACATAAATGACCACCAGCAGGTTCTCCAGGAGCAGTTCCAGAGCAGTATAAGAGCAGTACTGTATCTATGTCATATCGATGTGTCGCTGACTCCCCTGCAGCGCTCCGCAGCTCACACGGAAAGGTGGGAGGCATCTGTGGATTTATGTACTAACTGGGGCTCTGCACATAAATATCCCAGAGGTGCCTGATCAATAAAATCAGTGTTTTACTAACTTGAGGAATGTTTTATGGAGCTCAGAGAACAGCAGAAACATTGATGATTAAATAAAGCAAATCTATTAGCCTTATTACATGATAGTCAGGCTCTTCTGACACTCGCACGCGCTCAATGGCAATGACATAAAACAAGCTGCACACTGCACCCAGGCCTCGACCTCCGTGTACATGATGCAGACTCCTCACACAAGGTACAGGGCTCCAGATTTTACCCATTCATACAAAAATAAGTCACCACTCATTCATGAATGGAGTAATACAACACTGGAAACTACATCATAATTAAAATTCTCTTCTCATTCTGTGTATACAGCTCCTATACAGACTTATACTGTACGTCTCCATGGTTTAAAACCTACCCACAAAAAGGGACAAGTGAAGAAGAGGCAGATGTCTGCAAGTTAGAAAGGGTCTTAGAGAAGAAATAAAGGTTCTTTTACATGTGTGGATAATAATCTGTCTGTAGCGAGCGCCAATCAGCTGGTTACACTTCCATTTAGAAATGGCAACTACATGAGCAAACCGTATGTGAATGAATGAGCGTTACTACCATGCTTCACTCCCACACAGTTTACATGTTCTCCACATCTGATTCTATTCACACGAGCGGATGTGATGACGACCCACAATGATTATTAGTCATGCATAAAAGAGGTCATCAGCCAACAAGCATTTGCTTGCTAATGGCTAAGTATGTTTATATGGGGTAAAACGAGTGGCAAAATCAATACTATGCATAGATATGTCAAAACGGTGGAAGTCTCAAAGATCTTGGCCCTCAAGAATATCCGGTTAGAAGAACATCAGCACCGACCGTAACACATTGTGGTGGCTGATCTTCCCTAGAACAAACGGATAAAATGTTGAAAGTTTTCATTCACCCCAGTCCTCCTACCATCATCCACCAAATTGGGTAGGTTCCTCAGATGCAGCTCTGCTGTGTATGGGGGCGTTTATAATATAATCTATAATTTATTATAATGGCTACTAAATCTTTTTGAATACATGGTCGCATACCTGACTACATAAAATACTTGTGTCTCCTCTGACAGGCAGAGCCAGGTATCTACTACTTTTGGAAGACTTATTGCCATTCCCCTAAAAACTACCTAAAAAAAGGGTTTATTTTGCATCTTGATGTGTATTTTTCTTTTTCCAACTCCCACTACCCCCAGTAAATAATCCCCAGTGGTATGGGAGGCTGCAAGGAATCTCTGTAGCATTACAGAGAGCGAGAGCGCGCGGGAAATTGGGCAGCTCGTTAGAGAAGCACAGAACCAATCAGGACAAAATTATGCAGTCATGTAAGAAATAATATCTATTAGGCTAATTTAATCAGTGCATACTTTACAGATGGATTAGAATGCAGAATCCAATTATGTCAGACATTGCGGCTACACTGGACTTGCAGCCCTCATATGGGAGATGGGGACGAAAGGTAGGGGGGGAGGCAAAGAATGGAGGTTTAAACAGCATGGGCTAAAGAAGCAGCACGGAGGCTTTGTATTAACCTTAGTTTGTAGATTTTAGGAAGAAAACTAAAAAGAAAAACCCTTTAAAGGAAATGAGGCAATACATTAATATCACCAATCACTCCGATTAAACATTTGTACATTTACATAGTTGTAATCAGATCATTTATGATGTCGGCTACTCTCAAACTACAAGCAAAGATTATGGAAAAATAAATAGGGAAACAGCGGCCCACTGTGGGCCACAGACGCTAAAGGCCGGGCACACAAGTACAGATAAACTGTTAGGTGGCATCATTAATATATAGGCCCTGTGCTTGTGAAAGATGACTGCAGATACAAGCAACCACAGGAGTCTAGTGGCTGCGGTCTAGATTCACCGGCCAGTTAAGGGTCACATCTGATTTAGGGTTACACAGCCAACTTGAGTATCGTGGTCACACATTGTCTGTAGCGGATAGAAAGGAAATAACTACTATGCAAATATCCAAACACCAAGATTTCAGACTTGTGCTCATTCTTATCACAGTCTGGGTCTTTATAACAAGTCAGCAATAACAGATAAGAAATAGAGTGCTATATGCCAGTTCATATACAAAAACTGAAGCAGCATCACATAGTAAGTATAAAGGGCCATGCATACCATGTTCACTCTTGGCTGTAGAAATGATGCAAGCTACACACCATACAGAATGTATCAGACAGTAGCTAAACGATTCCAGCCATATTTATTTAACTCTGAAACACTGCAACATTTGACAGAAAAACATAGTTTAACAGTCACCGGGGACCGAGCCGTGCTGGAGACCAGTCGAAAATGCAGGTCCCCAGCGGCTTGTTCCCTGGAGTCTATACAAGCATGCAGGGAGAGACCTGTCACTCCAGGGCAGAGGGCGGGAAGAAGCTGCGGGGGACCCACCTGTCCGACTAGTCTGCAGCGCAGCTCGCTCCCCAGGGGTTATTAAACTATGTTTTCTGTGAAATGACACAGTTTCAGAGTTAAACAAATATGGCTGGAATCGTGTAATCCTATATGTCATCAAAGAGCGGGTTCGTCAGTAACTACACCGCTCATCAGATTTGCCGGGTCACACAGGTGGCAGCCTAACTCTGTGACAGATGAGTGATACTGCCACTGCTGTCACAGCTCTTAGTCTCGTGGAGTCCAGTGTGAGCCGGGAATGGCTGCTGCTAAAGCCTATGGAACGTCAGAACGAGACCCACAGGCTTTGTACAGCGGATTCGGGGAACGTCGAGGGAAGAGCTGGACTACTTTTTTTTTTTTTTTTTATAAGAAATTGGTGAACGAGGGACAGTCTTTAGTTTTTATTTCTCTCTTTTTATATTTTTCAGGTTTCCCTGGACTACATCGGATTCCCTGGACTATGTCGTACTTGTATGTCTGTTTGTTTTTTAATATAATGGTGAACCAAGGAAAGTGTCCAGGAGTGATTTTTTTAAATAAAGTATTTTTGTGTGTGTTTTTTTACTTTTTAATACTGGGTAAGTAATGGGGGTGTCTCATAGACACCTCTCCATTACTAACACCAAGGTTTGATGCCAGCTGTGTTTTTGGACATGTCACAACTGACATCAACCCCAAGCCCCATTGTCCTAATTGCCAACACACCAGGGCATCGGGAAGAGCGAAGGCCAAGTGCCAGAATTGGAGCACCTCATATGATGCACCACTTCTGGGGTGGCTGTGGGCTTGCATTTTTAGGCTGGGAAGGGCCTAATAACGAGGGACCTTCCCAGCCTGATAATATCAGCTCTCAGTTGTCTGCTTTACCTTTGCTGGTTTCCTAAAATTGGGAGGACCCCACGTCATTTTTTTCCATTTATTTATTAGGCTTAACAAGCCTAAAAAGCTGTACAATAAACGCCACATGAAATGTACTAAAGGGTGCAATTATGTAGGGGAGGTGTGAAATTATATATTTGTAGGATATCTATTGTGTAATCCAATATACAAAGAGACAAGGCAATCACTGTTCCATCCAATGACCTGTAGAAGCGCATATTTTGCACGAAACTGCCGTCGTCCAGTGCGGCTCCACCGGCGGGCTCTCCTGCTTTGTTTTAATGTAAACCACAATAAAGGACATTGGATGGGACGGTGAGTGCCTTGTCTCTCTTTGTATATTGGATTTGGACATTTCCTTGGTCATTTCACTGACTCGGCACCCGTAAGTCCCTGGAATTGGAGCTGTCTATTTATCCCGGAATAGCGCAGCTGTGCCAGTCACCTGTGCCTTCTTGCAGCATATCTAACATGTAATATCTTTTTATCATTATCTATATCTGTATACAAGATTGCTTTATTAGTTTTTTAAACTAGCTTTAAGTAGACAATGTTAAACGCATTGCATATGCATGTCATACGGTGAGAAAAATAAAGTTTTACACTAGCATAGCACTCACATGACATATGAAATGACATATGCATGACACTAGTCCAACTTTTCTGGACGAACACTGGAGCAATTTTTAATACGCAGATGTGAGCGAACCCGCACAAGAACTAACTGAACGCTGTCTGGAGGCACGCTTGTGTGAGACTGTATGGATAGCCAAGAGTAGATTCACCAATTAAGAGCTGATTTCTTTGCATTTGTGCATTTTACATAAGCTTGTGTAACTCTACGATCAGAGAACCTCTTGTACTTACCCCTGACTCCTGTTTGTGAGAGGCGTTCTCTCATACATGGGAGAGATGGCAGTAACACAAGGGAGGATGCCTCTGGTGTCAGTCTAACACTACATCATGGTGTCCGTTGTAAAAGGGCACCACAACGCAGATGTAAATAGAGGTAATAATGTTCCTAGCAACAAAAACTACTAGCACCACAAAAGAACCTAATGGACCCCATAAGTCAAGAGGTCTGCTGGCACTGCCAGTCTATAGCAGCGCTGTGGTTTCCGGTGTCAATAAGGTGCACGGCCACTTATTTTGTCACAGGTTGAATGTCTTACAGTAACAGAGACAACACCTGTATAAGGCCAGTTTCACATTTGCGGTTGAGTCCGCAGCGTATGTCCACAACCGCAAGCAAACGCATGCATGCGTTTGCGGTGCGGACGATAGGCAACTGCTATTTTCCCGGCAAATTTTTTAATTTACACAAGCCATGCCCAATGGGCGTGTCTTATGAAAAATTCTTGCTTATGCAAAAGCAAAGTGTAAGTATGTGCTTGCGTACGCATGCGTTCTCATAGACTGTAATGCGTTTTTTAGACGCATTCCTTCCGCAAACAACCGCATAAGTTTCTAGGCGGCAAATTGATGCCTCCAAAACTGGAACATGTTGCGTTTACCGCGCCCAGCCGCAGATGACAAAACGACGCATGCGTCATCAAACACGGCAAAAAACATCCAATCGCATGTACCTGCCTCCCCAATGTTAAAGATAGGAAAACACGACACATGAAGAAGTATGCGGCATAAACGCTGCGGACACAACCGCAAATGTAAAACCAGCCTAATACAATTGTATGGCTTTGTCCTTTTCTATTTCAGACAAAATAGCTATACATTTTTTCCCTTTTTACACCTGTGGGTTTTTTTCTTTTTATAAAAATTACCCATGAATATATTAGGAAATATAAATTTCTAAAATATTTTTCTAACCAAGTAAAACCATAGGAGTTGAATTGTTCAGTATGTGACAAGTGGTTTCATACAGCCTTTTACTAAATAATTGGAAGTGTAAATGTCTGCAGAGCACAAAATGTCCACCAGATGGCTCCTGCTTCTTCCATGTAAACATTTACGGTAGCTCCAGCTTTAATCAGTCACTTTCCAGGAAGACGACTCGTGCACAGTCCCACTATTCCATTTGTTCTTTCTTCCCAAAACTTTTTCTTTGCATTTTATTTAAGTCTGAATTATGACTAGATTTCTACTAGCAGATACGAATTAATCCTGGTAAATAGTAGTTTAATCATGTAAGACACATATTGGATGTATATACTATGCCTAAACCTATACTGGATATTGGATGTATATACTATCCATAAACCTATACCAGATATTGGATGCACACACGTGGTCAAAATTGTTGGTCCCCCTCATTTAATGACAGAAAAACCCACAATGGTGACAGAATTAACTTGAATTTGACAAAAATAATAATAAATAAAAAATCTATGAAAATGAACAAATGAAAGTCAGACATTGCTTTTCAACCATGCTTCCACAGAATTTAAAAAAAAATAAAACTCATGAAATAGGCCTGGACAGAAATGATGGTACCCCTGAAAATAATGTGACAAAAGGGACATGTTAAATCAAGGTGTGACCACTAATTAGCATCACAGGTGTCTACAATCTTGGAGTCAGTGAGTGGCCTGTATAGAGGGCTACAGATATCACTGTGCTGTTTGATGACAAGGTGTGTATCACACTCAACATGGACCAGAGGAAGAGAAGGAAAGAGTTGTCTCAGGAGATTAGAAAGAAAATTATAGAGAAACCTGTTAAAGGTAAAAGTTATAAGACCATCTCCAAGCAGCTTGATGTTCCTGTGACTACAGTTGCACATATTATTCAGAAATTTAAGCTCCATGGGACTGTAGTCAACCTCCCTGGACGTGGCCGCAGGAGGAAAATTGATGACAAATCAAAGAGACGGATAATATGAATTGTAACAAAAGAGCCCAGAAAAACTACTAAACAGATTAAAGGTGAACTTCAAGCTCAAGGAACATCAGAGTCAGATCGCACCATCCGTCGTTGTATGAGCCAAAGTGGACTTCATGGGAGACGACCAAGGAGGACACCATTGTTGAAAAAAAATCATAAAAAAGCCAGACTGGAATTTGCCAAACTACATGTTGACAAGCCACAAAGCTTCTGCGAGAATGTCCTATGGACAGATGAGACACAAATGGAACTTTTTGGCAAGGCACATCAGCTCTATGTTCACAGATGGAAAAATGAAGCATATCAAGAAAAGAACATTGTCCCTACTGTTAAACATGGAGGAGGCTCTGTTATGTTCTGAGGCTGCTTTGTATATACTATGTGTAGACCTATACTGGATATTGGATGCATATACTACGCATAAACCTATACTGGATATAGGATGTACACTGCTCAAAAAATAAAGGGAACACTCAAATAACACATCCTAGATCTGAATGAATGAAATATTCTCTTTAAATACTTTGTTCTGTACAAAGTTGAATGTGCTGACAAAATTGCAGAAAAATTATCAATGGAAATCAAAATTATTAACCAATGGAGGCCTGGATTTGGAGTCACCCACAAATTTAAAGTGGAATGTAATGTCCTTAAAACATTGACTTGTTTTAAGGACATTACAATCCACTTCAATTTTGTGCTCAGTAGTGTGTGTGGCCTCCACGTGCCTGTATG
>VIAB01000127.1:71934-94493 GCA_009801035.1 Oophaga pumilio
GGAGCCCCCTCTCTGACGTGACGAGCAGGAGCCCCCTCTCTGACTTGACGTACACTCTCGCCCTCTAACACGACGTACACTAGCACCCTCTCTGATGTGACATACATGCGCCCTCCCCTACGACAAGACGTCCACGACCATCTCTGATGTGATGTACAGGTGCCCACTCTCTGATGTGATGTACAGGTGCACACTCTCTGATGTGATGTACAGGTGCCACCGCTCTGCTAAAAATATACGGCACTTAAGTTTACTTAGTTTACTGGTTCTTTGGTGTGGATCCTGCACATTATGACCATGAGTGGCCTTACTGGGAGCAAACCAGTAGCTAACAGATGAACTAAATATCACAACTAATATCTGTGGCAGTCTCTGGTGCATAAGAGCTACTGTTCATCTATGACAGGGAAATGGCTACTCACCTTATTTTTACTACTTTCACATGACTGTAGACTGGCAAGGATTTGGCTCTCTATGGCCTGTACCCAGGCATCCCTTTCTTCATAACTTGTAGCTTCAAAATGCCAACTTTGGCCAGTGAGAGACACAATGATGAACTCAAAGTTTTCCTCTTGCTCTGAAATAAAAGAATAGGGAAACATTCAAACAAGTGGAACGTGATCATCAGAAAGTCATTCAGATGGCTTACCAAAAAACCACAGTCCAGTGCTGACCTTCCTGCACAGCTGGCACTCATTCACTTTACATTTTATACATGTTCCTTAGAAGTTTTTTTTTTTCAAAAATAACAAGTATTTTACATTTTGTCATCGCCAATAACTGTACAACAAACTACCCTGTCTGTATCGTTTTCAAATGAAATATTATATCTATAAACCGAGTTCCTAACCTTGAGTTCACACTGATAACTTGCAAGAACTGGGTTTCATAGGATTGTGGTTCATACATACATCACTTGTAGCTCTCTCATCTTAAAGATAGAAAAGGAAAGCAAACAGGGAAACCACCCAGAAGAGTCTCGCTCGTATAACTGCAGGAAATAATATTGGCATTATTACCACTTGTATCTAGCATTTTTTACTAGATTTCCCCTCTGCAGGCACTAATTTTCAGATATCCCTGAGCCAATGGGTGAAGACTTCTTGCTATGATGTCTCCTATACGCAGTATAAAAAGAGAGAGGGATTACAGCTCTTTTATCCCTGTTGCGCACAGACAAAAGAAGTAACTGCATGCAAAACATTATACAGCAGTACTGAGCTGTGTGGCTGTGAATCCAGCTCTAGTATCAGCAAAATAGTTGTGCAAAGCTGCAGTTTTATCTGCCAACTCTCACAGTGATGAGTGCTCCCCTTCACAGATTTTAAGAAGCTCTGTTACCTGACAACTCGTTGTGCTGGCAGTCATTTTAGGATTTGAGCCGTTTTATTTATTTTTTTATTTAGATTTTTATTTTTTTAGAGTGAATGCTATATTAACGAAGCAAAGGAGAGGAGAAGAAGTGGCTCATAAGTGAAGAAAGAAGCATATTTCTCTCATAAGATATATTACAAAGTTTCTTATCTTCACCTGTACTACAGATTTCTGCAAAGTTTGTTGAAACGACAGGGATCACTGAAATACAAAGATGACTAATGAAAGTGACATACGTAAACTGTTCAGGATGCAGTAATCTATTATAGAGGGAAATAGTTATATTCTAGAGAAGGATAAACTTTTTAGGATCTGCTTACAAAATTATAACATATGAAGCACACAATATTTCTACTTAAAATTCCCTCTCCTTCTAGGATCTAAAGAAGCCAAGAACTGGCTGTACTAATGTGAACAGAAGTATAGCAAACCCTCATACATTCATATTAAACATCCAAAGATGGATCAAAGCTCTCCTGTATAAATGATCTTCTATCTGCCATTTATCACAGCACCCCGTACCGGTAAGATCTTTCCTTATTGAGGATGAAGCTTACGAGGACAATGCACTGCCACACTACAGGTATGGCCAGGTGGCCCCTGATTTCTACAGGGAACGTTCTTCAGGACCTGATCTTTCATTGTGGATGGACTATACTCTGGAGCTAAGCTGCTCCTTGTCATTTTCACATCTACAAGACCACAATGTAGATGGGGCAGCCCTAGTAGGATAAAAAAATTAGTGAACTGATTTCTTGGGAAGGAAACAGCCTATGACAAAGCCATAATTCAGTGTATGACCCTAAATGTTTGTGTATGGAGTCCACATTACTGTACCTACAATGTTTTATATATCTTAGCAATGGATGTGGCTTAAAGGTTAACGTGAAGGTTGCCTGTATATTGTTCTGCAATTTCTAGCTGAATAATTGTCCTTTATGTGCTTCAAAAAAAAAACTGAATGCAAAAAATATTACAGTAATTATAAAAAGTGCATGAATGTCCCTCTTGCAAGGAGCTGGCGCCTTCACTTCCGGTTTGGCATCAACCCAGAGGAGAACTTCTTCTCCACTCTTTATGATGAAGACTTGCTTGGAGAAGACTGGCTCATCTCAATAAAAAAAAACAAAAAAAAAAACTGTTCTCCATCTCTTCATCATCGAAGGTGATGGAGAAGGGGGCTGACTCATCTATTGAAAATCGTCTGACAGCCAGTCCCTGATGAAGAGAGACGAGCCGGGGGTGCACCTGACCATCAGCACTAGTGGTAAACCTTTCATAATCAAGGTACAACAGCAAGTTGTGTTCATTTCCTTTTTAGCCAATCTATGACAAATTTTATTTTGCTAAAGTAGAGAAACTCAAGGCTCATGTTTTCTAATAGCCAGAAAGAGTGTTAAGCATCTGAGTCCCCTACAACAGGGATTTTTGTGAGGCACCGATCTGTAGAGGAATTGCACTTATAATTACACACAAGTGATACTTTACAAAGAGTATTTCCCCCCTATGGAGATAATACTGATATAACAAGCCTCTAGAGAGCAACTTGTGATATTCTTATAACATATACTACAGCAAGGACGGTGCGTCATCCAAAACATAGACACCAACCATTCAGCAGTGTACACAAGAACATGTATGGGGACGTCCATCAAGAGTTACACACATGAAATATTTATTACAGATGAAGAGGTGAAGTCATTTTGTTATTCACCTACACGTCAGATACACACGGCATATTGAAGGACATACTATGGGGCACAAGTCTGAACATTAACGATCTGACAGCTAAACAAGGCAAGGAAAAAAAGACATCACAAAACTACAAGCTCACCCAAGTATTTAGTAATGTCCAGAAAGAATACATGCAGAGCTTTTAGTAAAACATAAATTGTCCAACTTTGTGGACAGATCTTGCCAAAAACAATAATGGACAACCCTGCTAACATGGCATGCCCGCCTCTGCCTCGGCTGACCATGCATAGAAACATTTATGATTTTCCAATAGAGCTGCAGATACATCATAAGTAGCGTGGCCTAACCCACCGAAATGATCAGTGTAGAAGATGGATGTTGGACGTCACAATGCACTGGGACATAAGACATAACTAAACACATCTGGAATAAATGGGGCTATGGAGAACCGTGTAAATAAGGAAGAATCATGCATAAATGACATTGATCTGTCCCAGCGAACATGACTATTGTGGGCACGTCTTAGGATCAGTGGAGGTCCTAAACATTGGATCCTAACCTAGGTTTTATTTTATCAATCTATAAACCAAAGTTAAAAAAGACCCTCTGAAAAACCTTTCCCCACAATCTGGAATAATTGATCCTATACCTTAAAAGGGTTTTCACAAGCTTGACAGTTATACCATAGCCGTAGCATAGGGGATAACATGCTGAACCCCGGGAGTCCAACCAGTAGGACCACCAGTGATCTAAGAACGTCTTAATAAAAGTGTGCATGATTCATTGTCTGTTCTCCAGCAATGATGTAAAAACAGGTACGTATAAAACCTCTCATTTATTTAAGCATATTAGAAGTCCAACATTTCGTCAGGACAGAGTGCAGCACTACAAAAAAAAACAACAACTGAGTTTCGGCTAGCATGCCTTAGTCATGGTCACGCAAGCCGAATCGTGTTGCTTTATGCTTTATTCTACATTGCTGCACTGTGTCATGGCGATATGTTGGGACTTCTAATATGCTTAAATAAATGTGAAGTTTTATACTTGCCTGTTTTTCCACCATCGGTGGAGAACCACTTTTTTTCCACATGATTATAGCTGCCTGGACCAAGGCAGTTTCGTGCTGTGTATCCTGCTGACAAGGTGCTTCAGATTGTGGTGAGCGGACTCTCCCCCTTTTATGACTGATAACAGGAGGCCAAACACATGCACCTCCACTGCATTCAACACCGGGCTCTGCAGCGCTCTGTTCTTTGGTTCCAGAGCCTTTCCCCATAGACAGGGAAGAATTTGCGATTTTGGGAATACCCCTCAAAAAAATCATTACATTAAATCTATTGTGATAGAAAAAGATTAATAATAATAGCTATTAATATTTTTGTAGAAGTATGAAGGACCCAATAGTGTCTCCATACCTCCATACTCTTACTGGAAGCACGGTCATACATTTTTGGGCCAGGGAAGTCTACAATCACATCTGCTCTCTTTATAGAAACAGAAAAATGAAAATAACAGCAGCGTCTGATGCATTGCTGCCTGATGGACGCCATCTTTATTTCTAGCTTTTTTTGTGATCCTTTCCAATGAAGGGTCCCTGACACTAGCGTGAATCTAGCCTTACTTCTGCTGAGCATACATTATGTTTCCAGCCCTCAGTCCCACTTTTGCAGCCATCTCTCTGTATTCCCCGTAGGAATGTGGATAATAAATGTTGCAGGTTAATCATGAAGCTCCTTCTATTGCTCTCCCAAGAATCACGCGGGATTTGCAGTCTAATTAAAATCGGGATGTCTTGTGCTACATTAGAGGGCATATTACCCAAGCCTGTGGTTCCTGTATCTACTACCTGGCATTCACTGTCCTGTCAAGCAGGTCTCACCAATACAGAAAGCAGCCTGAAGGGATATGTACAGTATGTCACCAGTTACCTTCAAGCAATTTCTGCACCTAGCAATCCTTTGGCAAATAAAGTGTTAAGCTATGGGGAGGCTGAACTCGAAATCTTAAATAAATAAAAATCCAATCTTTTATTAACCAAAAGGCGGCATGACGCGTCCCCCAACCGGGATCCAGCAAGTCAATTTGTGACCCCTGACCTCTCTGACCTTTAACAAAACGGCAGCCTGCGCATGCAAATGGCGACCGCCATAAGAGCAGCGGGGGAGAGACGGGGGGAGGGCATCAAGGCTCAGGAACGAGAGAAAGACGCGGGAGAGTGGAGAAGGGAGAGGGGGAAAAAAAAACAAAAAACAAATTAAAAAGCTGTTACTTAAATGTCACAGAACACAATTGTTTTTGGCTACAGATCATTACACCTGATACGAACACATTACACAGACACACACAACCACAGACACTATGTGAGTGTGTATGTAATATAGATTTGTCTGCATGTATAAATAAGCCAGCTATATACATACACACTGATATATATTATTGTATATTACTGCTCTCTGGGCGCAGTACACATTACATGTCTGTGCACCTAGCTGTATACACAGACACACGACATATACACTCCATGTAGTGCTATACTGACACGGCACATTCATACACACTTTTATATCAAGGCAGCTGTCATGTAATCTGTCATCTCTTTTATGTCGTCATATCATTGTCATAACTTTCTGTCATTTTTATAGCCAGTAGGCCCCCTGTGGTCGCGTCAATAGGGTTACTGACAAGACGTATACGAGCATAGGAGTAATACCATCGCCAAGGTCACATCTGCAGGAACAGCTTTCTGTGGCAGGATCAGGACACTTTTTCACTTTTAAATGAAGTTTCCAGTTTCATTTTTTGGGGTCTTTTTCATAACTAAACCCAGAGAGCAGCTATGAAATCCTACCAGACTGGTGTGTTACTGGGATCCAGTGAGTCCGCTGCATTCTCACCATCAGGGTTACTATACATGATTAGTGCAGAGTGTTATTACTGGATTGTGCTAATGACCCGTGCACAGGTATCATTACGTGACTTCACAATGCAGTACCTACTCACATTATTTTTTGACCACATCACAGAAAAAGATTGAACGTTTCCCAGAACGGACATTGCAAGACTAATGTTGCCAGTTTTCACATAACATTTCAACCAGATGTCATGGTGTCAGGAACAAGCTATTTGTTTTTTAATAAGCCACATACTGAGAATTTATTAAAAGATTATTCCACTGCTATAATATTGATGACCTACTCCTAAAATTCATAGATTGTAAGCTTGCGAACAGGGCCCTCATTCCTTTTGGTATCTGTTTTGATCTATGTGTTTATTGTTATGCGGTAATGTCTATTTTCTGTACAAGTCCCCTCTAAAATGTAAAATGCTGCGGAATATGGCGGAACTATATAAATAAAATTATTATTTATTATTAAAATCAGATAGGTCATGATTGTCAAATAGATGGGGTTCCAACAGCCGGCACCCCCACTCATCCGCCGCTCCCAGCCCCATCAGTGGTCGCATGTACACAGCTCCATACACGGCCTAGTGGCCACCACTATGTACTGCAGATCTCCAATGTATGGAGATGCTGGGTTCTGCTCCATACACTGTTTACATCCAGCTGCTGATGGGGGTGACAACAGCTGATCGGTGGGGGAGTGTAGGAGTACGCCAGATCTGATATTAACAACCTATCTTAAGGATAGGTCATTAGCAGCATACAAGTGGAACCCCTTTAAACTTTAATTTGTGACTTTCCATAACCATAGACAGAAAAAAGATAAGCTAACCTCACCAAGTATCCTATATATAGGAACTTATACTCAGGCGCTGGCTAACAGCGCAGAAGACCAGCTCAAAGCAGAAATAGATCCAGGCCATGAGCAAAAAACAGATATTTGGTTATACGCCATACTCAACCTGAAATATAAAACCCGTTTACACAGATCTAATATATGTACTGGATAGATCATGAGGATTTAAAGGGAACCTATAATGTTGTAAATGTTATTGAGCAGGAGGACAGGAGCAGATTGATATATATTTATGTGGGAAAGGTTTCACTACAACTTGCATGTTAGTCATTGAAATCCCTGTATAGGAGTCCAGTGGGCGGTCCTATTCAGTCTTCCCAGATGACTGTCAATCACTAGTAGGACCGCCCACTGGACTCCTATACATGCAAACACCAGGGATTTCAATGAATAACATGCAAGTTATACTGAAGCTATTAATACAAACCTATATATCATTTTGCTCAACCTCCTCTACACCATGCTGTCCATAGATCGGACTGCATGTACAACATGACAGGCTCCCTCTAAGGCCTCATATGAGCAAACTAAAAACACAGAAAATGCTCAGTGATAACATGCACTGACAGAATGGCCAAACGTACATTAAGGCATGGAGAAGCCCTATGCACGTTTCTCTTAAACACACTGGACCACCACCACTAATGAACACACTGCTCGGAATCATGATTTTGCTTTAATGCATTTTCAAGCCAGATGTACGATTTTACAACAAAGATTACAAGGAGGTCACAAGTACACGTGTATGAACAGGTGGCGGCTCGCTACGTATGGTCACTCGCTATCACTAAGCAGCATACTGTTTGGCACAAGGTATGATGCGACACATCATGAGATGAGAGTAGCTGAAGAACAAGGACATAAAACACCAACAGAAGAAGAAGCAGTGTGATCAATGGGGAAAACATGCAAATAAAGTAGGGGAGCACATGCAGAGAGCAGGGTCAGAGGGGGGCCTCAGTCTGGGGGACGTGTTACCTTCTGTGTTGGCGTTGCCGCTGTAAACATTTCGCAGGCTGCCAACACGGTTTAGTTTCCATGCTTTGCGTTTAGCTGCATCCAGAGAGCAAAAGGGAAGGAGAAAACGGAGAAAGAAAATAAATGGGGAAAAAGAAAGGAGAGAAGGACAGAAAGAAAGAGGGGGCCTTAGGAATTTGAAAGGAGTATCAGAAGGATTCCTGCTATAAAACACTGGTTAAATCTAAGCAACCTTACATATGAACACAAAGTCATGGATGACTGCCGTCTCCCTCTACACGCGAGGAAACATCCAGGTGGCGGCACAGGCGCGCTTCTCATGGCTCCCAATGCAAAGTCATACACAGCGCTCCTGCTTCCAGGTCGCAGAGTGGAGGACAAGCACGCAAGGCTTCTCCTCAAGGTGATGGACATACATATGCTCTTTCAAATGCCAATTAACACATTTTTTTTTTTACAAGAAAAAAAAAAAAAAAGAGAGGCACACCCACCTGAAAAGTAAGGAGAGAACTGCAGGAACAGAAGCACCAAGCAACCCTGCAGACTGGCAACTATCTAGGGTGTATGCAAGCTACGGATAGTACTCGATTATCTAGATTTACACACTGAGCAAATCTGTACATATGTATACACAGGACAGATGTAATCAATTTACTACAAAACATGTATGCAGAAAATTAAAAGGAAACAAATTTAGTCCTTTGTATACTAAAAGCCATCCAGCGCAGAAACAAAAGTCTTCACAAATTTGTGCCTAGTAACAAGGATACTCCTGTGCATGGGTGTGTATATATACATACACACACACACACACACACACACACACACACAGGGGTTGGACAAAATAATGGAAACACCTAACGTTTTGGCATCATAATCTTCGAACATGTTATAAACATGGAAACCGTGGCATATGGTAATGTTTTGTAGTTGATTATTTGTGTTATGTGATATGTGTATGTACATTAACTGTTTTGCAGAATTGTAAGAACATTGATGAGAACCTGATACCAATGGCAGACCTCTCGGATTTTCAAAGAGGCCAAATTGTTGGTGCTGGTATGGCAGGCGCTAGTTTAAGGCTAGGTTCACATTGCGTTAGGGGCATCCGTTTAACGGATCCGTTAAACGCATGCTCTAACGCAGATGCTATTTTTTACATCATTTGGCACCATAGCGCTATCGTATGCGTTAACGCATGGTAGCAGTTCGGTACCATGCGCTACCATGCGTTAGCCCATACAGGTCTATGCACAGCGAACGCGTCCGTTCGCTGTGCGCTAGACCCGACGCACCCTTGAACGCTGCAGACCGCGTCCGAGGGTCTGTCACAGAATAACGTCACATCGCTAACGCATGCTGAATATGACATGCGTTAGCGATGCGCTACATAATTGCAGTCTATGGGTGCACTAACGCATCCGTTACATAGCGTTAGTGCCGCTATGTAACGGATGCCGTCAGCGCATTCCCATTAACGTAATGTGAACCCAGCCTAACCGAAAGTGCCGGAATGCTTGGCGTCTCAAGAGGTACTGTCTCCAAAGTAATGACTGCGTTTGAAAGAGAAGAAGAAACGTCCGCAGCAAAGCACAGGTCCGGCCGAAAGTCGAAGTTGACAGACAGACCGTCAGACTCTTAAGCGAATTGTGAGAGAGGATTGCAAGACCACGGCTCCGAAAATCACTGCTGAGCTCAATGAACACCTACAGAACCCAGATTCCATGAAAACTGTTAGTCGGGAGCTGAACAAATCTGGATTCCACGGAGGAGCTGCAATTCGAAAACCGCTGCTCTCAATGACAAATGTTTCCAAGCGTTTAGAGTGGTGAAGAACCCTCCAGAATTGGTCCCTCGAGCAGTGGAAACATGTGATATTCTCAGACGAATCATCGTTTACCCTATTTCCGACCTCCGGCCGCGTGTACGTTTGGAGACAGCCGAAAGAAGGATTCCATCCAGACTGCCTTCTCCCAACTGTAAAACATGGCGGAGGTTCTGTGATGATCTGGGGTGCTATTTCGTGGAGATCCGCCGGGCCAATGATGTCCCTTCATGGAAGAATTAACAGCCGCGATTATTTAGGCATTTTGGGCGACCAAGTTCATCCTATGGTTCAAGCACTGTTCCCGGAGGAGAACGCCATCTTTCAGGATGATAATGCACCAATTCATACAGCTAGAATCGTTAAAGCATTTCACGAGGAACATTCTAATGAAGTTGAGCATCTCATCTGCCCCCACAATCCCCAGACCTCAACATTATTGAGAATTTATGGTCGATTTTAGAGATTCAAGTTAGACGTCGATTTCCGCCGCCATCGTCGCTCAAAGAACTGGAGGGTGTTTTCACTGAAGATTGGGCTAAAATTCCTTTGGAAACAATTCACACCTTGTATGAATCCATACCTCAGAGAATTGAGGCTGTAATCCCCGCAAAAGGTGGACCTACACCATATTAAACTAACTTTTGTTGATGTTTCCAGGTGTTTCCATTATTTTGTGCAACCCCTGTATATACAGTATATACACACATACATACACAAACACACACCAATATATATACACAGATATGGGTCCATCTTACAAGGTGGCGCGTCTTATACTCTACATAATAAAGGACACAAGTTTGGCAAATCACTGGAGCCCCTTATAGAAAAAAATACTGACAAACGTCTGTTTTTATAGGAAATTGATACATATATTGTCATGTAACAAAATGATATATGTCGGAAGCGGACAACAACAAAAAACAACAAATTCAGTATGTAACACTGATAAATTTTTATGTGAGATAAAGAGACAGGAGAAGGAAGAGGAAGCTGAAAATAAGTATGACAAGAGGGAGAGAGATGGAAAACACGTTAAGTTCAGGTTGAAAAGTAAGGACTGTGATAGCAGTAATCTGGGCTACCGCCCGGGGCTCAGGGCTCCCAGGAGCCCATGTCCATTAGAATAACTGGGGCAGTGTGGCAAGGCGGAGAGCCAAGGATGGCGACATCAGTTCTATCAGTGCTGATACAATTGTAACGTTGGCGCAGTGCTGCAGGAAGCCACCCCAGATCCCACGATGATGCAGGTGGTGCGATTAGGTCATTGCACTCACTGTGTACGTCACTCATCATTCAACAGGAAGAGGCATGAAAAGGTCAATGCCGCTACTAAAGGTGGAGCCAAGCGAGATAGTCAGGAGGTGACTTTTATATTTATCATTTCTCTGTTGACAAATAGTGAATAATTTGAGGAAAGGAGAAGATAATACAGGTGAAGGGTGACTGGAGGACAGCGGATAATGTAGGGTGATAGGAGGACAGAGGATAATGGAGGGGACAGAGGATAATGGAGGCGAGAAGAGGACAGCAAATAATAGAGGGTGAGAGGAGGACAGTGGATAATGGAGGGAGAGAGGAGGACAGTGGAAAAGATAGGGTGAGAGAAGGAAAGAGGATAATGGACGGTGAGAGGAGGACAGTTTTTAATGTAGGGTGAGAGGAGAACAGTGGATAATGGACAGTGAGAGGAGGACAGTTTTTAATGGAGGGTGAGAGGAGAACAGTGGATAATGGACAGTGAGAGGAGGACAGTTTTTAATGGAGGGTGAGAGGAGAACAGTGGATAATGGAAGGGGAAGACAGTGGACAATGGATGGTGAGTGGAGGACAGTGGATAATAAAATCGGAAGAAAGTGGATAATGGATGATGAGTGGAGGACAGCGGATAATGGAATGGGAAGACAGCGGATAAAGAGTGACGTGGTAGGAGAGGCAGTTGTGTAATGAATTGGTTGGACAGTGGGTAATAAATTTGGGCTTTTTTTTATTTAGTGCTAATTTTCAAGGTCGTTATCAAGAGGGTATTACTCACAGGGCAATTATACAGAGCAGCCTAAAGGGTATGCCACACTAAGCGAGATCGCTAACGAGATCGCTACTGCGTCACCATTTATGACGCAGTAGCGATCTCGTTAGCGACTTAGCTGTGTGATTCCAAACACAACTCATCAGCGATCTGTGATTCCAAACACATCTCATCAGCGATCTGTATAACGACCTCTGCGGTCGTTGGGAAAAACTAGTCCCACCTGCGACGCTGGTAAAGTCGTTCATAAAGGGTGTCACACTCAGCGATTCAGGCTCACCAGCGGGCCACCAACGACCAAAAAACGGCTCAGAACGTTCATAAGCGATCAACGACATCTCAGCAGGGGCCACATCGCTGCTACATGTCACACACAGCTAAGTCGCTAACGAGATCGCTACTGCGTCATAAATCGCTTAGTGTGGCATACCCTTAAGGACACCCCCCTCCCTGAGAATCCAGTGAGCCACAACCTCAGGGCGTTTCTTTTGTGATAAGTTGTCATTTTCATTGGTGCCATTTAGTGGTAGATATTTTTAATATACCATATTTTTATTTCACCCTTTGGGAAGCAAAATGGAGCAGTATGAGACTTGTTTTTTTGTGGGATAAGCTGTACTTTTCACTGGAACTAGTTTTGCTTACATACCACTTTTAGGTTACTTTATTTTTGGAGGGATGGTAGGCATGAAAAAAACATTAACTGTGGAATTGAATATAAATACAAAACAAAAATACAAAATAAATATTAGTGTTTTTGACTGATAGGGCTCCGGGTCCTGTGATCTCCACCAATTGGTCAGAAACCACTCTGAAGTCTGCAGCTCCTGCATGAGTTGCGAACATAGAGAAGTGTACGGGCTCAATAGTTTGAGAGCGTTTTTTTCACCAATGTGTGGTTGTCTCAGCGCCTGTATCCCACCAGATCAGAATCTCCCTGCAGCTCCTAGCATATATAAAAACTTTTATAAAATGACAAGTTACCCTAGGACATATGATCCATTGGTCGCATTGATAATACAATGTACAGCCTAGTTTCTACAGGCATTATCTAAGCTGTCAGTGTTTGACTGACCGTTTGCTTATTGGGTCCCACCTCCCGTACGATTAGATAAGCTAAGGGGTAGGGGAGACAGAGGCCATTTTTAGGCATCATGAGATTGCGCTGTAGGGGTGCTAGTGGACTGATTGACTCACTACTGACAGCGGCATCAAGAAGGGAAAGGGGTAAAAAAAAACCCTTATGGATGCAAATGAAGAAAAGGAAATTCAAATAATATAGAAATGGAAATGATATCCTACATACCAGAGGTTTGTAGAAAATGCACTCAAGTACAGAAGAGAAAAGGACACATAAGGGTTGAAAATGAAGGATGTATAAACAATGGAAGGGTTTGTGAAGAAAGCTACAGACACTTGAAGATTAGAAAGAAGAAACAGGTGAATACGATGCATCCTGTACCAGATCTGGATAGTAAATGGTCACTTTTACACTCATGGTTCGTGTTTAAAACCGCAAACAATTGATGACATAAAAGACACCAAAACATATAGTCCGGGAGAGGAGAAAATGACAAGAAATTCTTGTCTTGGGCCCAGTAAATCTTAAGAATATTCACACTGCTCTTTGTGTAACACTGAAACACATCGCATTCCCAGAATAATACAAAAACACCCCAGTGGAGCTTAAAAAAAAGATACACACACAAAGACACACAATGTGCTATGTATAATAGACAGACACTCCGCTCCATGTATAATACAGGTAGACATGCTGCTTGGTATACAATAGATGTAAAACCTCTTTGTGTATGATATGGATACACAAGAGGAGAACAACTGTGTTTAAAGGGTTTGATAAAGTGCACATTTTAAGGATATTGCTGCTTTCACGCAGATGCTGCGGCTATTGGTTCATCTATTTCATTTATGCTACTAAAACCATCTTGGCCCTTTAAAAATGCAATTGACATCCTTGAGTTAGATCCTTGTATTCCTTGTAATGCAATTACATTCTCTGCCATGGTGCAGTTCACCGTGGCACCTCAGAACACGTAGAGGAATCAATGAGTGTCACACTAGTATTTCTGTTATCTTCTTACTCCATAATTAAGGAAAATCCTGGATGGTCGTGTACAGGTGTGCAGTGACCACACAGGATGACCAGGTGCAAAAAGCCAAGGACATGGGACTCTGCACATCCTATGGCCACAGACAGAAGTAACAGATCACATTTCAAAGGGTTAATTAGAGGGCTTTAAGATTAATACATAGCTGTGATCACTGAAGCACTAGATCTTCTGCAGATGGCACTGGCCCAGATGAGATGTGGGCCAAACAAGATTTACAGGATTATTCTGGATGGAAACTATGTATCTATCTCTGTATGCCTATCTGTGGAGTAGCTGGAGAGAACGATCTATGAAATGACTAATTCCATCTTAATAAGTGATGCTATGTCCTTAGAATGAAGATACCTCAGCCCATAGCGGCTGATTAAGAGCCCTCTATGGGGCATGTAAGGTACGGGAGCCAGCTGTGGAGTGGCACCATGGTCTCCCTTCCACCAGGCATTTCAATCTCATCAGTATCTGCCTCCTCAGCGCTGAGTCTCGGTGACGTCAAGTGTACCTGCTGCATGGGGCCTCAGTCCTTACAATGCACAGACCGCAGCAAAACGAGACAGGGAAATGGGAGATGGGTAAGAAGGGCTTTTTATTTTATTTTTTTATTTAGTCAAATTATTACTTTTGAGGGTAGTGTGGGGGCATGATTCTGAATGGGAGCTGTGACATCATCATATTGTGTGGTTGACGGTGGGAAAATCATACTGTAGTGCTGGGATCTTTGGTTCAAATCCCACCAAGGACATATGCAAGGAGTTTGTATGTTCTCCCGTGTTTGCGTGGGTTTCCTCCAGGTTCTCAGATTTCCTCACACACGTCAAAGACATACTGATAGAGGATTAAAGAGCTGCAGAATATGATACAGCTATATAATTATATAACCAAAAGCATAATGCTGTAAAGAGGCAGTGGGGACATCATACTGTGTGGGGGGCTGTGGAGCCATCATTCTGTGAGAAGGCAGTGTGACCATCATAGTGTGTGGGGGGGCTGTGGGACCATTATACCGTGAAGAGGCATCATACTGCATGGGGGCTATGAGAGCATCATACTGTGAGGGGGCTGTGGGATCATTATACTATGTGGGAAGCTGTGGGACCATCATACTCTGAGGGGGCATCATACTGTGTGGGTGCTGTGTAAGGATCATACTGTGGGGGGCTGTGAGACCATCATACTGTGTGGGGATGCAATATGGACTCTTACTATTGGGCCCCTTGATTTCTGGCCACAGCACTGACTTAGTAGTACTATTCCTTCTAAGCAGTCCCTGCATTGTGGCACGCTCAGCTTTTCAGGCACATGCCTCACATGAATGGGGCAGAGTTGCAGATTTCTCCCCTGCTGTGAAGAAAATAAATATAGCTAAATTAATAATTTGGTTCCTTTATTCCCAAGATTGGTCAGACCACCTCCAATTATCAAAGTGATGGCATAACCTAGTCATGGGAATAACCCTTTATTGCTTGGTTTGCAGGTTGCATAAATGGAGAATAGACAAAGCCAACTGGTGGCAACACAATCCCAAGTCAGACCATGTAGGTAGCATGGAGTACAACAAGGGCACGGGTGGCAAACAATGGGATAAACTCGCTCTGAAGAATGGTAGATTTTCAGTTACAGACCAACACTAATGAGAGTTTAATGAAACATCTGAGTTGTAAATTAAACTTTTTCCAATCTCTTTAATAACTCTGTATCCCGAGCAAGTGGATTTTACACTGTCTCACCCAACGCCTAAGTCAATTTATTTAGAACTGGTTCATATTATCAGCCGGATTCAGAAATATTGAGAATTTATCAAATCATTTATTAGCAGGTTCAGACAAACCTTCACATTCACTTAAGTCTGCTTGGGAGGGCAAAAATTGCTTTCCGACAGGTCTGGAAAACCCCCCAAAACAAAACTGTTTCCAGGTCTCTTCTCCTGATATTACATGCATTTGGTGGCAGAGATCTTCCATTAGCTGATAAGTACATGGGGCAGGGCCTGGCTGCAACAGCATCTGATTCTACCTATCCCATAAAGTTACTTTCAGATGATGAGCTGTGTGTACTACGCACGGTAGGTTTACTCTGACCACTGGTGAAAAGTACGGAATCTATTAGGCTTTGCTGTGACTATTGGGGGATTAAGGGTGGCCCTGCAATGACTACTGGAGAAAGGAAGACAGTGTAGGAAAATGAGGCCCTGCTGTAATTACTGAAGAAAGTGGGACTCATGTGTCTACTGGATGGAAGAGACTAGGGGTGCATTTACACTAGCCGATGAGGTTTCAAGGAACCCTCGTTCCCAATAATTGGCCAAAGTAAACGCTCCCTAAAACTCGGCTGTGAAGTGTTAAGGACCATGCTGTGATCATTTCTTAAGACACTGCCAAAACTACTGGATAGAAAGGGGCACACTGCTGTGACTATTGACAAGGGAAATGCAGTGACTTCTTTGCAGAAGGGATAGACACTGGTTGCATAAGACTAGAAGGATTATAACTTATAGTGGGAGGTTTTATTTTCAGTTATTTTTACCGATTTGCATATTTTGCAAAATTTCCAAATTCCATAAAAAGCTTCTTTGTTTTGATAAATGTGCGTATTGACAGCAAGGTGAATGTGGAAATGTCAATTTTCATAGGTCATCCACTAGAGATCTATTTAGGTATTGTCCAAATACCCATTTGGCAAAAGTCTTCACTAGAGACTCCTTATCGTAAGACATGCACCCTTGGACCAGCCAATGAGTGGGGAAATCTGCTGTCAGAGACATCTAAGCTGGTTTTACACTTGCCGTGTTTTTGCGGGCCGGTTTTGCGGCCCCAATAGATTTCTATGGTGCAGCAAAATCGGCCCACAAAAATTCCACGGTGCGCCGTGTGCCTGTGAGGTGCCATATTTGCGGCTGTGAAAAAAGATCAAGCCTGCTCGATCCTTTTCACGGCGTACGGACACAACCCCCATTGAAAAGCAATGTGGCCGGAAAACCAAACAGAAGTTTGGTTCTGAGGTGCACCATCACTTCCAGTTTTGTGGAACGCCGTTTTTTTTCCCAATACTTCTTCCATAGTATTGGAAAACTGAAAAACGGCGATCCACAAGTTCTTTGCGGCCCGTTGTTGCGGCAGAACGCCTTTTTGGCCGCAAAAAACCCATTAAATGTAAAAGACGATCATTATTGGGCTTTGCTGTACACATTCGGACATCAGAGAGATTGTCCAGAAATGTATATTTTCAGTTTGAGGGCAGTCGTACATGGATACAAAATGAACAAATGAATGAGTAAATGGAAATGTTTTGGAACCAACGACTATACAGAGTAGTGAGGATGTCCGTATCACTGGAGTGAGAATTGGAATGATCACATGCAGCCTGCCATATCACTCCCACATTAATCCTCTAGTAAATTATCAAAATAGTGAAAGTCAACACATTTTACAGACAAAAGGCTGAGCAATGAGCAGTCATCTCACCTTCAGCTGTGCTGGAGAGGCCATCAGCCTTGAAATTACTAGTACTCTTCTTCCGGCGGTGTTTCTTTCGATTTGCGTGTGGTGAAGGAGGTGGATCCAGTTTGGGACTGGTGGTACTAGAAATGCTGGGACTGGAACACACGGAGTCACCCAGGCCGGTATCTGTAATCAAAACACAGAGAATGCTTAATGATAAAGCATTTACTATGGCACACAGAGATTGACCCTCACGGCACATAGTGTTATAGATACATAGAAGAACATCATTTAAGTTAAATCAATTTATTGAGTGCATTTGTTTTACTAATTTGCATTTGGTTTTTCAGTATTGTTGCAGTAGCCATTTTTGAAAAAAAAAAAAGTGCAGATGTATTTCGTGGGATGTTTTAGTTAGCTTTACACAAAATTCTGATAAAACGAAATAAAAACTGGACCCATGACTCATGAAGAAAGAGTAAAAGATAGATAAGTGTACGCTCGGAGTAGAAGGCTTGACCATGCCGTAACGATTAGGTGTCCTCTCACCGGAACGAGTTCTGCAAACACTAGGCACAACACTACAGTGCACTGTTTGGTCAGTAGAATAGTCAAGGAAATATGTTGATGGCAAATAGGTCCATCAGCCAGTTCCTCATGGAGCTTCTTGGAAAGGAAAAAACATTTAGGGAAAATTCCAGCTCCCGGTAAAAAAGTATTTTCTTTATTCTACATGATCATTTAAAAAGTTACATCCAAAGCAGACATGTGCAAAGCGACACATTTCGAACGTACTCCAACGTACTTTGTCAGCTTTAACAAAGGACATTGGCTTATGTTCAAAACATGTCGCTTTGCATGTCTGCTTTGGATGTAACGTTTTCATGTGGAATAAAGAAAATACTTTTTTTTTTTTACTCGGAGCTGGAATATTCCCCCCATGTTTTTTTCCTTGTCTGCCACATGAGAGGTTGGATTGTGGTACCTACTGCTATGGGGATGTATAATAATTTCCTACGGGTGGTAGAAAATAATGACTGATGGCTGGTGTACTAATGTCAATTAACATTGACTTATATACACCTGAACTACCCACTTTTATTTATTATGTAATGTTGGTATACCTGTGCAAGATTTGTGTCCTAATATTTTATGTACTGCTGTTTGTATTGCTGCTGTAATACTGTAATTTCCCCCCGGGATCAATAAAGTGTATAGTATCGTATGAACACTGGACCATTTTTTGGTGAGCTGGCATAACCTTGTTTTCTTTTCTTTTTTTCAATTACCGTAC
This sequence comes from Oophaga pumilio, assembly GCA_009801035.1. Lineage (NCBI taxonomy): Eukaryota > Metazoa > Chordata > Amphibia > Anura > Dendrobatidae > Oophaga > Oophaga pumilio. Next base: position 90,457 of record VIAB01000127.1, read on the forward strand.
CTGAAAATGGTAAAAGATTTCCAGAGAGTTGTGGCAGTTGTAAAGAGCCTTTTTGGATTCATAGTACATTCAACCCTATACTGGGGTCTTCACTAAGACTGACCGGGGTTCTTCAGATAACAGTAATAAGAGTTGTGTTCATCAAATCGGCAGATATGTTAAATTCTTAACAATACTAGGCTCTGCTCACAGTTACTTCAGGGTTTCCAACCAGGATACGAAAGTCAACATAGTAATTTAACTTTATTAAACAGCACTTCTTTTTGCATGTAAATGTAAGTCTCGGATGAAGACCTCCAACCGTGAATCCAATACAAATGTGAAAACAGCCTGAAGGTCCACATACATTTAGACTAAAGTCGGCCGAACCTGCCAATATTATTGTGAGCAACTGACAGTGTAATGTGAACGAGGACATAGGATTTTGGGATAGACAAGGATTCAGTCTGCTGAATTTCAACAAATCCTTTTATTCCTGGTCAAAAGCTAAGTCCAAAGGAGTCTGGCAGGGACTCTCTGAGAACACAGGAACGCTCAGCCAAGCCAAGCGTTCCAGTATATAAGGAAGTCAGGAGCTGTTGGCTGAATGACCATAAGGGTCTTCAAGCTCTGTTTACATCAGCTTTGGGGCCTCGGTTTACAACGTAACCCAAAACACTGTGCCTATAAATGTCAGAAGGAGGGATCACCGCTTGGAACCTTTCTCCATAAGACAGCATAGAGAGCCATCAATGTGGAAGTGCCACATCACATTTTCCCTGCCGAAAAAGCTGATCACAGGGTGAAATTCCTAAAGTCAGACCTGTGAAGATTAGCTAATCATTTGGCCAACTTCTATTTAAAAAGAGGGGGTTGTGTTCATTAGACAATTCCTTTAAGATGGCTATAAATTGTGCAATTTTTCAGAATGAAAAGACAATCAGAACAAGTATAGGATTTTGTCTGGGGACATAATCAGAACTTCTGAAGACCATGATATTTTCTGACAAGTAGTAAAATCTTCTGATTGTCCCCTTTTATCTTTCAAATGGAAACGTGAGTACTGAATGGTGCGTAACTATCCGCAAGTGCTGATGAGATATCTCAGGGTATATGGACACCTTCTGGTGCCAAAATGTTCTCTACCATACATTACATGCACGTAATAAACTAAAACTTGAACGAATTAAGACGTCTTTGTTACATTGTCCTTATCCGCTTGTATCGCTCTACTGGTACGTAGCACAATACGGCTAACTTGCATATTGTGGTTTTATTCTTAAAAAGATCTTACAGAACAGATAAAACGGATCTAGGATATAGCCTGATTCTTCAGGGAAAGAAAAAGGGGATACTGAATGTGTCTAACGCACAACAGACACAGAAGAATGGAACAGCTTGCTCATAAAACAATGAGAAGCGAATAGAAAGAAATAGGAAAAAGCTGACAGATATATAAAAGATGCAGAGAAGGGAGGGGAAGGAATGGGGAGATGTGGTCCATCCAGGCTGTGCCGCATCAGTTTTTTTATGGATATCATCTCACACCCTCCATCCTGTTTTACTGCCATTGTAAGAACGTGTTACACCCTCTCCAAAAATATACCCCTCTCTCCGGTGGGCCGCTGCTTCATGCAGCTCAGTGTTAGTGATGAGCAAGTGTAAAATAACATTCCCATAAATTCAGTGCAGGGAAATGAACCCTCCAAATGATCACTGCCGTCACTGGCCTGTGCTCAAGGACACACATAACTTATTATACGTTCCTTTAGCTGGAGCTCAAGTGGAAGCTGTGGCAACTTGTCTCAGCTGACAAGATACCACTTATTGCACGGGCATCCCACTTAAACCATATGCTGTATTCTACCCAGGACGGCAAACAGCCCTAGAAAGCCTTAGAAATGTAAAGGGCAGATTACAGGAATATTGCTCTTTAGGCAGCTTTCACACTGAATCATCAGTAGATCTTTATCAGAACGTTTTTAGCACATACATAAAACGTATCCAAAGACCCTACTCACCCAATGGAGGACAAATGGACCCATTAGGAATATGTGGGAAAAAAAGGTGGATTCAGCATCCAATAATGATCAACTTGCTTTATTATGGCATCATAAATACAGAAGCAGCAACATTTCAACCTCTGGTATAGATCTGGGTTATTTGTCAAGCTAGTACAGTAGTGTGCAGACCTCCTATCTAATCCTATTACAGCAGATCAAATCATCTATACATATTGGGCAGCACGATGGCTCAGTGGTTAGTAGCACTGTTTCTTTACAGAGCAGAGGTCCTGGGTTCAAACAACATCTGCATGAAGTTTGTATGTTCTCCCCATGTTTGCTTTTGTGGGCAGAGGCTGGAGAGACATCTGTCTGAGATGGTTTAGTGAATCCAACATTGGGCATGGGGTTGGACACGATGACCCTGTAGGTCCCTTCCAAATCTGACATTCTATGATTCCTCTGGGTTCTCCGGTTTCCTCCCACACTCCAAGACATACTTGTGAGTGATGATAAATAATGACTGTACCGTGCTGCGGAACATGATGGCGCTATATAAGCAAAGCATAATAAAAAAGTAATAATATTCACCAATAGATACAATTCTTGTAGCAAAAATGTCATAAAACATTATCCAAAGCATAATAGCAATAGTAAAGCAGTCCTAGTTTCCTATATTCCATGTTTGCGCTTGCAGAGACTGCTGTGTTCTTTTAATTGTATATTATGCAATCATAGTAGCTTGGCACCTGTTCACACTTGCTTTATTTGGGCTTTTGTATCATATTGTTGGAGGTGGTGACTGCCTTCATACTTGGCCGAGCTCCTCCCATCAGCGCAAGGCTGTATTTAGCGAGTGCTGGATCGTACCTGCCCTTTAAATTTAGAGAGAGGCTTGATGCAACACTAAACCTAATATTTATCAAAGAAAAGTATGCCTTGTCGCGGCTGGTGGGCTCTCATGAATTGTGCGCTAAGTACCTTCATTATATTCTATATAGCAGTAATGTCGTCCAAATTTCATATATACCATGCTTGCTTCCATCTTAGCGCTTACAGAGGCTGCTGTATTCTTTTGATTGTGTATTGACCAAAAGATACAATTTTTGTGGCAAATGTTCCTGACCAGGCCAAATTTTTGAAATCTGACTAGTGTCACTTTAGGTGGTAATATCTCTGGAACGCTTCAATGGCTCCCAATGATTCGGAGACCATTTTTTCGTAACACATTGTAGTTTATGTTAGTGGTAAATTTTGGTACATATGCTTTACCGTTTGTGAAAATATCGAAATTTTGGTGAAAATTGTTAAAAATTTGCAATTTTCAAACTTTTAATCTTTCTATCTTTAAACCAATTAGTCGTGCTGTACAAAATAATTAATAAATAACATTTCCCACATGCCTACTTTCAATCGGCATCATTTTTCAAATGTCACTTTATTTAGCTAGGGTGTTAGAGTTAAAAGTTTAGTATCAATTTCTAATTTTTTCAAGAAATGTACAAAACCTGTTTCACTTTTACAAGGAATACCACAAGAAAATGAACCCCACAATTTGTTACCTAGCTTCTGGAGCAGGCTTATACCCCACATGTGGTCAGAATCGTCTGTTTGCACAAATGGCAGGGCTGAGAGGGGAGGGAGCACCATTTGAATTTTGGATCGCAAATCTGAAATAGATTGCGAGCGCCATGTCGCATTTACACAGTTCTTAAGGCTCCCAAACATCAAAAATCCTCCACAAGTGACCCTATTTTGGAAACTATGCCCCTTAAAAATTTTATTCAGGGGTATAGTGAGCATTTTATACTCACATGTACTACACAGAACTTGACAACATTAGGTAGTCATATTGAAAATTTCGATTTTATTTTCATGATAATGTTGCTTTAACCCAAAATTTTTCACTTTTTCAAGAAGCAACATGAAAAAGTAAACGCAAAGTTTGTTACTCACTTTCTTCTCAGCCTGGCGATACACCACATGTAGTCAAAAGGTTCCGTTTGGACACATAACAGGACTCATAAGGGAAGAAGCGACATTTGGTATTTGGAA
>VIAB01000127.1:101302-121216 GCA_009801035.1 Oophaga pumilio
AACAGAATCGCCCGACTCCTGCTGCCGCCACAGTGTTTGCAAGTATATTCTGACTATAAGATGCACCCCCATTTTCCCCAAAAAGTTTTTGGGAAAAAAGTGTGTCTTAAAGTCCGAAAAATACGGTAGTTATACTGCATCAGCAAGTTCTCTTCCAGGCAAAGATTTCAAAGCTCTTTTGCAGAAACGCTAAGAAATGGGCAATACAAAGTATCTCATTGTTTTAAGGAGTTGTAGGTGAGAGACAGTTATCTATGCCATTCATATGCCGTAATAAAGCCATGGGTCATCAATATTCTTTGTTAAAAGCAGTAAGATGGAAATGATCCATTGATTTAAAAGTCAGGTATGAATTCTAGAACTGGTAAGCGTTGTACTCAAAACATTCATGCGGCTATTACTGGAGATCTTTAGGAAAGTTTTTTGCCAAATGCTACAAAACTGAGATGTCAGCATTCTGGTTGGGTTAAAAGCAGCTAAATGTCTCCATACAATCTTGTACAGAAATACACAAGGCAGTATATATGTTAGCTGTCGCATTCTGCGCTAGAATATATACTCCATGTAGATAGCAACCTTATACCTAAAAGAGCCCCCCGATTTCTCCCCAAGCACACAGCAGTGGAATTAACAGGAGAGAAGAAGGTTACTCTCACTTTTAAGGTTCCTGATCTAGATGAATAAAAACACACACAGCCGTTTTCTGGGCTCTCTGCAGACTGTATTGTTCCTCTGTGACAATGCTCACAAATAGCGTCTCTCACAGGAGACATCTTCAAACCCTCCCCCCTCCCTTAAGGCACGGCTGTCTTTTTTTGGCTGCACGAATCCTTGTTATTATTTCTTGCGCCTCTGAAGCCGTCTCTCTTCTCTCTTTCCCTCTGTTCCGTTCCCCGTCACAAGATTGTCACTTGGAGGAATCTTTCCCTTTCTAGTGCCTTTCTCTTGGAAGAAGCTTAAAGCCTTGTCCCTGACTGTCACTTCAATGGGGTTATAGCCACGTTCCTACCTCTGCTGTCTGCATCACCTGAATTCCTGAGAAAAATCTTTGCTCCGGAACCAGAGAATTTGTGCAAATTACAGCTAAAAGTTGCTGCCGTACATTAATAATCTCATTGCTGGGCGCTTTAAAGGGAAAAGTGCAGGAGCAGCGGTGAATTATACATACATACACGATAATGATATCATCACATTTCTTACATTTGACAATCTGACTTCCATATCAATACAGGTTTTACACTAAAGGCCACTTACAGATGATACATTAAGTTTATAAATAGTGACGTTCTAAGCAGATACAACTTACAGATGTTTTATACCGCGGGTGGAGGATGCAAGAAATGGGGTCAAACGGAAAACTAAATGTCGGGAGACTGAAATTTGCTTTTGGGATGTGCGCCTCTGTGAAAACCTGCGTGTGCATTTAGCAAACCATGTCAAAGTTACGGTATTATTACAGACACAGAAGCTGCGGGTACCAGTTGTAGGTTACCATCAATTGGTCAGCTGCACTTGGTGCAAGTTCAGGTGCAGTATGGCAAGTGGAAAGGACAGGTCAACTGTAAGTGTGAAAAAGGAGCAATCAGCTCACCTGTCCGGGTGCACATCAAAATACTCCAGTAATAGCAACAGTCCAAATGATAGCCGGCACTCACATCTCCTTAAACGAATTGCTTTATTGATGCAGTAGTATAAAAGGCACAAAAAATGGTTTAACACAACAGCACAAAAACTAAAAAGGCAAAAAAGAAATATCTGTTGGGCTCCCAGGCAACATGTTTCAGATCTGCATGGTCCTTTGTCAAGTCGGACAACCATTTTTTGTGCCTTTTGTACTACTGGATCAATAAAGCATTTCTTTTAAGAAGAAGTGAGTGCCGGCTATAGTTTGGACTGTTGCTTAACCATAAGTGGTATATGTGGCCACTGATGCACATGTCACAGCTCCCCACTATGGAATAACGTATCTTTTCTGTAGTCACATGGCTGCCACATACTGCCAGGGCTAACAAGTAAATTTGGAATGCTTTGTGTTCACAAAATGTGGCCATAATGTTTTCTTTCTTGTGAGTTATGGAAAAATCACAGGATCTTACAAGATTTTAGAGAAGAAGAGATCTTACAGTAGCGTCACAATGTGTGAATAAGTATGAATGATGCAGACTACATGCAGTCTACTACATTTACCAAAATCAGGGAACATCACATTATTCAGAGTGCCTGTCTGGTAGTCACTATCATTAAGGTCAATATTTTATATAGAGAAAACACATTTAACAAACGTTCTGGTGAAAAATGGACCAGGTAGTTCTCTTTTAATCCATCAGATTGTGCAGATGTTATGGTGTCTTGTTATGTTGATCCTCCAAAATCAGTCTAAAGATCCCAATTGGATAAGGTTATCCCTTTTCCTTTAATCAGATTATACGAAAAGTGGTGGATATGAGAGGTGGTGCAAGGTGGGGGTTTATGTAAAAAAAAACAAAAAAACACAGGATACAAAACATACAGGTCTGACATTTTGCTTAGATCACCAAATCTATGCGCTAAAGTCAAACTCCAATTAGGAACCAGAATTTCCTATGTAAATAATCAACTGTAGTCGTAGAGTTTCTACTGTCTTCGGTAGGCTATTACCAACAAGTCAGCTCAGCCTTTTGGAAGAGAGTTCGAACAATGCCTGCGACACACATGCTGCTGCATACAGCACAGTCTGCAGCCTCCCCTGTGCCTTTTTCATTGAATTAAATCAAGGAGGAAGGATTTCGATGTCATGCAAGCACTGCCGTGAAGGAGGAGAAACCGGTTCCAGGTTGAAAGGATTTTTTGCACTATATGTTTCAGGGATGGGTCCTTCCCTTTCATTGGTTGGCCAATATCTTTATGAAAATTTGGAATGATCTTTATAACCATAGCTTGTGATACACTGGATATGTTTTTAGCAATACAAATAAATTAGTATTTCCTACTCATTATTTGGTGTGAGCCCTTAAATACTGAATCATGATGGCGGACAAAAGCTGAATTATTATCTATCTGATAAAAACAAGTTTAAGGCAGCATGAGGGGCAAAAGAAAAATACATAATACTAATGATATGCTAGGAAGTTGTAGCTTTTATCTCATTGATCTGCTGGAAATTCGCTTTACTATTATTGGCTTACAATGCACTTACCACTACTGATGGCAGAGTTTGCGAGTACAGCGCCTTCGCTCCATTGATCAGCACTGGACACAGAGTAAGACCTTTGATGCATACCATCTAGGCGGCTGAAAGAGCCAAGACTAATGCCACTTTGGCCGCTGGCCATTTGGGTAACTGATGTGCTGCTTGTAACATTTCCTGCAATGATAATCAAACAAGATTTTTATCTTTCACGCACTGACAATATAGATAGGCACAAAAACATACCGTATATACTGTATGAAAAGTGGCACTCACCACTAGATGTAAAAGATTAAGCAAACTTCTTTATTGCGGACTCACATAATGCCAGGTAATATGGAGACTAGACGATATAGGCTAACAGATGTTCAGTGAGCAACCCACTCTTCCTGTTATCCATCTAAGCCAGCTGAAAGGAAGAATGGGTTACACACTAACCGTCTCTCGTCCCCTGGCCTAAGCCTAAAGAGAGAAAGGGGAAAGCTAATTGCCCCGGAGTAGAGCCCCAAAGGAATAGATAACCCCCAAACATATATTGCCTGTGAGACAGATGAAGTACAAACACAGGCAGAAAATAGAGTAAGCAAATGCTGGGGCCCAAACTGTCTGGATAGAGCAGGACAGGAAAGGATACTGTCTGCAATCCCGCAAAAACCCTAAGAAAAATTCCAACATGTCTGATATGCAAAGATACTGAGGCCACACGACCTCTCCCCCACTAAATCAGAACTCTGGTGTGAACTGGATGCAAAACAACAGATACTGGGATTACAGGGGACTAGAAATACTGAAAAGACTGACATAAGCTGTGGCAAAGGAAACAGGGTCCAGCACAGGTCCCAGCAGGGAACCTGGCTGAACTCACACCAGCAAGGCAGAGAACAGAGAAAAGCAAAAATAATGCCACAGGGAAAACAGACAAATTATCTGAAAGATGCAGGACAAAGCAGGGAGCAAGCAGACTTCCAAAAGGCTCAGGAACAAAAACCAAATCACCGGCAGCCACTAAGGGAAGGCTGCTCACTTAAATCTCCCAGTCAGTAACACCTGATCTCCAATCATCCTCTTCAGGTGATTGACTTCTGTCAGCTGCATTACCAGCAGCAACAACCAGAGGGAGCCCAAACTCAGAAGCCAGGTCAAAAGTGTTCACAACACTGTAGCTACGCTTCTTGTTTTAGTCATGTTTATATCAACTTTGTACAATAAGTACAAATATAATATGGTTTAGTTTTGCTGTATTGTGAGTAAGGAGGGCTTATTTGTGGTGGGACAAGATGAAACTTTCATTATCCACCTTTTTCTTGTTCCCTTTCCCAACTCATTTTTACTTCTTTTCCTTGGTTCCCGTCGCTCCACTGTTCTTGAAAAATCTCAATAAAAATAACTTGTTGAAGATGAAATTTTCATTGGTACAATTTTGTGTTATACAAGTCTTTTTGACCACTTTTTATGTCACATTTTGTGGGGTGGAATGAACAAAAAACAAACATGCAGATTCTGGAGTTACACACGCTTTTCAAAGTGTTTTTGGCAAACACTTTCATGAATCGGGGACATTAGGTCTGGAGTTCATTACACCGTATAATAAAAATGGTAACTTTCTTCTGACGTTGGATATGATTATGGAGATACTTAATTTAAGCACATTTTTAGGTTTCACTACTTTCAAAATTCAACTTAAAAAAAATAATAAAATCTTTTCCCTGGTTGCCATATTTTGAGGCCCATGACTTCTTTAACTTTTGTAGACAGAAGTGTGTCGGGGGCTGTTTTGCAAAATAAGCTTTTTAAAAAAAATAATATTTATTATTCATTTCATGGAACTTATATTGCAATTCTTCGGCCACATGTAGTGCTGGGTATTTTCCCAATATGTCAGTATTTTACCAGCTGGCTGCCTGCTAAAAGAACCAACTCTAATCTATGCTAGTAGGCTTTCATTAACGGCAGACATCGAGGCTGTTTTTTAGATCTCCAGTTTCTTTAGGAGCCCATGGACATCCTGTGGTCGTTTTGAGCTTTCCCTCTGTCAAACTCCTTAAATGCAGTGGCTGCTATTGACTATGACATCTGAGGGGTTAACCTGCTGTGAATGGAGCTAGTCAACCCCAGTTGACTCCTGCTCAGGATGACACAGGGTAAACTGTTAGGTCTCTGCAGTTCCTTTGACGTACATATACGTCCTGATATGATAAATTACAGCTCATCGGTACATACATGTACATCAATTTGTGCTAATTAAAAGGAATTGTCCACTTTTTACAATTCTTTCTGTTAGAAGATGCCCACCAAAAAACGCTGATCAGTTTGTCACACTGTTGAGACTTCAATTGACCAGTCATATACAATATGTGGATGAACTCGGCACCAAGCCTTTAAAACCCCTGCAAATAAAGCATTATTACATGGGGGTCATTGAGTCAAAGGTCTCCCTGTGTGGTGCAGGGGCATTGCATATGAGACACACACGTTGTAGCCAGCGTTGTGGTACTGAATTGTCATTTGATATTCTGGATTGAGCAGAAGGATGAGAAGAAAAGAAGTCATTAGTCAATACGTTTCTAAACCATGTATGTATATTAGATCTCTATATAATCTGTAAAATCGTACCTAAATTGAATCTATGAAAACAAGGCCTCAATCAGTTATTTTCCTAATACACAAAAGCATTGACCAATTTTCATTAAAGTTTCAGATCAGATTTCGGCTTTTGCCGTAAGTGTTTCATTTGGTGTTTTCGTGTACAAGAAGTTTTCCCAAGCATCGCCAATCAAACAAACATGAAACCAGACAGGAAATGCCATAGACTTGCTTTGGCAAGTTTTGTCCGTGATTGGGTCCGCAAAAATACATGGACTTGTGAATAGTTCTGTAGACTTTTATAGACATGAATGAGTGTCAGCAGAGATACAATATTTATATGTTTTTAAAAAATAAGCCCCTGGAGCATCTATAAATCTAAAATGATCAACTGCATTACTTCAATCATTATGGACACATACTGGACAATTTTTGGAAACCTTCTTGCTCGATGATTGCAATAGTCTAATTTGGATATGGATTTGGCAATCTGATGAAACATACAGGGTAAATGATAAGGCACATTAAAAATATTGCCAGAATTTAACATGGATTTGGGTGCAGATTCCACACACAAATTAGCTCAAACCCAACAAGAATATTCTTTCCCTGAATGTGATTTCTACAATCTTGTACACATGCTATGGAAAATATCCATTCCGAAAAAAAAAAAAATCCTACTGATTTCGCAAGAAAAATTAATTAATTAGCCTCATTGATCGTGGCTAATGGTTGTGCGGTCCTGTAGCAGTTCAATCTGCACATCCGTGGCAGAAATCCAATAGTCTGCATCATATTTCTGACGAAAGTCATGTCAGGGGTTTTCAGACGTGATCTATTTGTTGCCCATTTTTGGGTGAAGATTCCGCAAGGGAAGACAGGAAAAAAAAAGCGGATTTCACTTTGTCTTAAGTTTGGGACATACGGCTTATCTGAATCAGGGGCGGACATATCACTGGTGCAACCTGTGCAGCCAAAGAGGTCGGGGGGCCATTTCCATTCTCAAAGCAGTTGAAATTGTGCATTATGATGAGCTACTGGACTGCAAAGGGTGCACATACTATTCTTTCACTGGGGCCCTTTTTAGTCTGTGTCCACTAGTGATCTGAATACTGGTTTGGGATGCACCTTGCCACACTTAGCGATCTCGTTAGCGATCTCGATAACGACGCAAGCTAACGAGATCGTTGGTGTGATCGCTTTTAGGTCGCTAGTAGCTGCCAAACAGGAGATCTCATAAACAACTCATCAGCGGTCAGCGATCTCTTTAACGACTTTGGCGGTCGTTAGGATCTGTCATTAGCATGTACTGAGCGCTACTGATTCATAGGAATTTCCAGCATCGCTCCTGCTCTCTGCGTCCTGCTAGCCTGCTTTGCAACTTCTGCGATCCTCTCTGTGACGCAAAAGAAAACTTACAGATATTGCGATCCACTCCGTGACGCTAAAAAAAACTCATGCGTCACAAACGAGGTCGCTCGTCGTTCGCAAAAGGTGCCAAACACAGCGATATAGGCTCACCAGCGGGACGCCAACGATGAAAAAACGGTCCAGAACACTAGTGAACGATCAGCAATATCACAGCAGGGGCCACATCGTTGCTACATGCCACACACAATGAGGTCGCTAACGAGATCGCTAAATAGTGACGTTTTAGTGATCTCGTTAGCGATCTCGTTTAGTGTGGCATACCCTTTACAGTACAACAAGTTTGCACACCCTGGCTCCATTCACTGAGAAAACTGTGAACTGAGACAGAGAGAGCAAAAAAAAAAGTAAGCAAAGCTAGGGGGAGACGGGGAGCTAAAGCTCGGAACAAATCAGGATTGTGGGCGAAGCTCTGGGATTTGTGGTGGGAACTGACAAAAACAAAGCTACAGAAAGGACATAAAATGATCCAAGTAAAGAATATTAGTACGTCTAAAGCTGAAGTCCAATTACCCCAGTAAATGCAGCCCAAGTCATACCACTTTATGTCTCTCAGACACACATTTCCCTCTCCATAGGTTTTTCCCCCCAGTTCCTTGACTCAATTTTTATTATTATTATTCTCACATTTACTTGCTCCCGCCACAGCAAGAGCAGCGTCAGTTGGCGCCTGTCGGCTGCGAGAGGCATCCTGATAAACAGCCTCTGCAGGACACACAACAGGGATAATGTACACTTAAGTACTAGCAATGTGCTGCCATTCTGCACAGCCGATTACTCCCCGCGCCTGTCACTCAAAGAGGAAATGGCTGAACCCATTAGATAGAAACCTTTGCAATGTATCCTAAATGCGTCCTGCAAAGCTATTAATCTGAGAGCTGGAGGATGCCTAGAGGAGCTCCTCTCAATGATGGGACTGAGGGGGTTCATGGGGGGGTGCACATAGCAGCGATGTTACCCCTTCCCCCCCACTGTCTCGTTAATCAAGATCTGCTTATTGCCCCCACCACAATCGCAGAGGACAGAACCCCCTCTTAAACACTCATTAGGAAACATCTCCAGTGCACAGCTGAGTGGAAAGTGTGACAGAGGCGGTGAGAGACAGGAAGAGAAGTGATGAGAGAGAGGGTGGGTGCGAGAGGTAAAACAAAGAAATCAAAACGGGGTGCTCCGACAATGCTGCAGCAGGTGCAGAGGATGTCCTGCTTTATGGTGGAATTACAGGTATATAACTTTACAGGACCCCCACATTATAGTGCTGCCGAAATAGAAGGGGAAAAGTGCACCGGAGAAAAGACAGACAACAGGGAGGAGGAGGAAGAGGGGGACCAAAGCAAGTCCGATGGCATTAATATTCATGACAATAATTAGTATTCTAGGTCACTGAATATTCATTGCTATTAGTTTGGATTTTATGGGTTTACGAGATGTTCTGATTGTTGGAGTGTGGAGGGCGCCGCACGATGAGGACTTTTAAGATGTCATCAGCAGTTCAACGCTGAAAACACATTAGTGGTTTTGGGTAAAAATCAGCCCCTTGTCTCTTGATGGATTTAACATTACGAGAGAGACCTGGGGCTAGTGGAGAGTGGAGGAACAGAGGAGGGGGGATTAGTCCTGCCTCTCCAAGGGGGAAGCAGGCAATGAGTTTTACATGTTTTAAGCAAGAATACAAAGAAATGTGGAGCTGGATCTGTATCTACTTCTAGGCAAGACTGATCATTGGAAAGTCACAGGTTACCAGCCATCAATACGGCATCTCCAGAAGCCACTGCGCCTCGATGGAAAATGCATAATAGGGTCTCACTAACTGTCATGGGCTATTCATATTACTAACTGTGTCTTACAGGGGGGTATTCCAGCTCTGCTCACTTCTGTATTAGGGGTGAGCAGGACCGGTGAGATCGCAGGGTCATTCGACAGGTATCAACAGATGTGATGTCACCGGTCCCTCTCAGCCCAATACAAAAGTGAGCAGAGCCGAAATAACCCTTTAAAAGGTTTTCTGTCAGCTCTGGAATCAACATTACAATAAGCACGGGTCTTTGTAGCTAGGGGAAGCAATAGCTTTAATTTAATGAGTCATTAGACAACTTTTGAGAAAAATTCTTTATATTTACAGGCAGTGTGGGTCGGGATGTGAGGTTCAGAACACCCTTCCTACAATAGTTTCACAGGCTAGCTCAGCACTGTCAATCATAGAGCAGGAGGAGAGGGAGCCAGGGAAATTGGGAGAAAGGATACGGTTGAACCTCACCACCACTCCCAACGTGCTCTGACACCTTCATTTGCTTATACATAAAGAATGTTTACCCTAAAACTATCAAATGGATTTTAAATTAAACAAGTGGTCCATCTTAGGGCAAAGACCCCTTCCAGGACCAGTGCTCACTTACATATCGATTTTGGCACGGACAAGACTCTTTAATGAGGAGCGATCATCAGAAAATAACCTATTGCTATATTTTTCTTATTTTGCCAATTTTTTTCCCCCATGTCACAATCTATTAAAAGATAAATAGAAATATTGCAATTTTCATACTGGCCCCTGTTTTTTTTTTTTAAACTCTTAAGGGACCGGTACAAAGTGTTTACACCAGATTGGAGTAAAATACTTTAAAAATTTTGCAAAATTTTCATGTTTTCATGGCAGTCCTGGCCAGCTCTGCCATAGTGGGCAGAGCAAAGGTGGAATTGGGTGTGGCATTGGCCATCCATCGAATTTATAAAAGGTTACACCACCGTAATGGTGTAACTTACACCCGAAAGATACAGTACTCATTTCTGGCAGGGCACACACCAGTAAGAAAATGCACCAAATTCATAAAGTGGCATGTGCCCCTTAATGAGGGCAGCACATCATACCCCACCACACACCTTTGTGAAGACTGGTGTATACAACGCCACTCTAAATGACTCGGATCTTAAATGTTTTGTGTGCCAGTCTGGGTGAACTGTGACCTGCAGTAAGATTTGCCCAATTCATTAAGAGGCATGCGCCTCAATGAATTTGGGGTATTATTCAACTGCAGTGCACCAGTGCCAAAAATGTTACTACAGTGAAGGACTGGAGTACATTTTTAGTGTAAATTAACATGAATTAGTCGGACACACTTGGTGTTACTTTGTCTCAGGTCTGCCTACTTATCTAAAAGTAAGCTGAGCTGCATGAATAAGGCATAAAAATGTAAAAAGGTGCAAAATTAGTGCGTAACTTCAAATTGAGCAAAAATGTTGTGACATTTCAAAGTGTTTTATGACACAATTCTGGTGAAAACCTAGAGATTAATTCTTATTGTGTCAGGAAACAATACACATGGATGTTAGCCACAATGAACAAACTCTGACCCGATCCTTAATACTGAAGCATTGAATGAGCAAAGGTCATTAAGAAAGGAGAGAGAGAGCAGGGTCAGCGGTCACATCGCCTATTGGGATTGGTGGATCCTGTGTCTTATCAGTCATTGTAATCCTGCCTCTGATGATAATGAAACTTATGTAAACTGTTTTTGAAAGAACAGTAGGTTTAAAAACCACCCAGTGGCCAGTTAGTAATCTTATAATATTTAAACTTGAATTTTTTTTTAATAAAGATCACGTCATAAAAAAAAAGAAAAGCCAAAAATAAAAAAAAGTGCCAATGTAAAACAAAAATCATTTTCTGATGACCACTTCCCCTTAAATATCAAGTTATGTCCACTGTTACTTACATATAAGAAAACTTACCTGCATCTCATTACCATACAAGTCAAAAAAAAGTAAAAATCCCTCTTTCTGCCTTTACCATGAACACAATGTTTTTCCACTAAAGCACCATAAAACTGGATTTAGCCCATCAAGTGTCCCAGTGACTCTACAGTTCATACATGTTCCTTCCTATTAAAAACTCAGCACTGATTAATGAAGACTGAACATAATTTTTTACAGTGGACTTGTCTAATTTAGGCTGGGATTAGAGTATAATTGTAATCAACGTAAAATACTGTCTAGAGGGAAATGCTGCCAGCCTGCCCATGGAATAATCCTGAATATAGCAACAACTGCTGTTAAAATGGTGTATCCCTACAGACTGGCACTGAAAGCAGTGAGTGGACAATCGGATAGTACATGCAACTGGTTACACCCCGAAATCAATTTATTCAGAAATTTGGGGTAAGGAATAATAGAGGAACGGCACAAAAGAGGATTCTGCTAAAAGAAACTCCAGAATTTTTGTTCCATGAGTAATATAATGTTACAGTGACAGGAGTAGTAACCGATCCCCTATTAATAATGCAAAAATATAGCGATAACTAAATAACTAATAAAGTCTGGAAAATGTGAAAGTATTGCGGAGAGTCCCAATATTCTGCTGACCTATCTAATGTGAATCACCTTTCTGTTTAGAGGTGACAGTCAGTCTTTTGATATTTGTATACACAGGCTCTCTGACTGAGCACTCCACCCCTCAGCCTCATGCTTTTTTAATTACAGCAGGATCCTACCTTTCCATAAAAGTGTAGACTTTAGTTTAAGAGAGGATTCCCATTAGATAGGCTCTCTGCAACGAGAATCCCCTTATTTTGGCTGCCAGCTACACATGAATTGGACAATTTATGTGCCAAGTATTCTCAATCTTTCATACTTTCTAGTGCAGTAATGAAATTCAAATTTCATATTTCATGTTTGCATGCTATAGCGCTGCAGAGTGCTACTTTATTTGTTGGTTATATATGGAGATGGCTACTCTTAGTAAGCACCTGTTCACACCTGATTTCTGTTTGGAAGTGATGGTCAGCCTTTAGATATCTGATCAAGACGATCACTGGCCTTTCTGTCCCTAATTCACCCAAGGCTTTATTGCTTTTAATGTTACCAATAAGGGCCCCGTTACACTAAGCGAGATCGCTGAAACGTCACCGATTTTGTGACGTAACAGCGACCTAGCCAGCGATCCCGCTTAGTGTGACACGCAGCGACGATCATCCCCCCTGCTGGGCATCGCTGATCATCGCTGAATGTCCTGGACCATTTTTTGATCGTTGGTCTCCCGCTGGCCAGCGCGCATCGCTGTGTGTGACAGGCGGGAGACCAGCGATCAGCGAGCTGGAGCTGGTAACCAAGGTAAACATCGGGTTTCTAGGCGCCGCCAAGAAACCTGAGGTGTACGTTAGATACCAGCGCGCTGGTGCAGGGGAGCTGGTAACCAAGGTAAACACCGGGTTTCTAAGCGCCGCGGCGCTTAGAAACCCGCTGTTTACCTTAGTTAACAGCTCCCTGCACCAGCGCGCTGGTATCTAACGTACACTGCGGGTAACTAAGCGACGTGCATCGCTTGTTACCCGCATAGTCGCTGTCCTGATCGCTGCTGAGATCTGCCTGTTTGGCAGCTCACCAGCAATCATCTAGCGACACACCAGCGATCCTGACAAGTTCATATTATTGTCGGGATCGCTGGTGAGTCGCTATGTGTAACGGGACCCTTAGGTTCTCAAAATAACAAAATACCTGATAGACTACCTCGTACAAGCAGCCAAAAGTGTTACCTAGTGGTAAGCTTCTCTGAAGTTCCGCTCCTCAATAGGATGGAACACCTAGTTGTTCTATCACCTGTAGATGTTGTTAAATACTGTGTAATATGGAGAGATTGGATTGAATTTCAAGAATCCGATGCACATCGCCTTGCTCCAAACTGATCTACCTCGTCATACTGTCCGGAACGTAACCATATTTTATCAATTTACATCCTACGCTGGTCTGCTCACTCCCACGTGGAAGGATAATCACCTTATTAGGATATAGATGTTGATGGAATACTTTCCCTACTCTACCATTGCACAGTATGCTTTCTATGTCTTCATAGATAATGTTCCTTACTATCACCCGACTTACTTCTTCTTTGTGATCAAAATGTTAAAACCTTTGAATAAACATTGAATTTGGAAAAAAAAAAAACGTGGCGGAAAGAAATGTCAGGCAGGTGGAATTTCAATGCTCAATTCTTTTTTTCTAACTGAAAATAATCTTCCGACTGAGGTGTCAGGTAGGAATTGACTTAATTCAACTTCCTACTAACAAGAGATAAAGGATTGACTAAACCGGAGGTGAATGCTTATGGTGAAGTTGAAGGAATAGTTGTTGGTTAAAGGGTCAGGTGGATGGGCTCTCTTCAATTGATGATAGGTCCACCATTGAGCACCATCAATCAGTTCCTAGATCATGGTTTACCCCAAAACCAGGGTGTCATGTCAAGGAGCTTAAACAGAGCATTTGTTGAGCAAATGTGTGGTCGCTCCATATACACTCTATGGGAATTACAAAAATGGCTGAGCTTCTTGGAAAACTGAAGAAGCGGTATAAAGAAAGCAAAAACTCAGGTCACGACCTGTGAAATTAACTCATCTCAGTGTCACATGTCACACATGGGTATCCAATGGTTTAATTTACTATTCTACAAAAGCAGAAGAGTCCATACCTGTATTTGGGGAGATCTGCAGACCGCTGACCTCTTTGGTCAGACCATTAGTTTTAGGACTGGCAATGGGTGCACACGATGATGTTGCCCGTGGAGGCCTCTTCCCTGGAACCTTCACTGTAGTCCTGAGCAGATCTATCTCCTTTCCATGGACGTTCTGCATGTAATCCTAAAAAAACGGTTTTTTATTTGACAGAGAATAAAACACATTTACATAGGCGCTAGCACATGCTTGCAGAGTTATGTACAGTACATAGAGGTGACGAAAACAGAATGGGAAACAAATGTTCCTTAAGGTTTGAGAGCATCAAGAAGTGTTCTGAATAAAATTATTTCACATGGATTTAACCTTCAAGCACAACAACAGTCCAGTGCCGCCGCGGCCTTTCCACCATTTCCCTGCACAATCACTTAATCTTGCAGGGAAATAGCCGTTTCACCTGCAGAAGAGGGCAACTGTCGTAATGGCCATTCGGTTTTGCATGTCAAACAACAATTTCTCTGCAAGATTAAGTCATTCTGCTGGGAAACAATGGAAAGACTGCAGCGGTACAGGACTTTTTCAGTTTTCAGCTGCAGCATGACTGCGGTGTGTGAACACAGCTTTAGAGGCGAGGCTGCACGTTGTAAGTAATGTGTAGCCAAGATATGGTTAAACAACATGCAGCAAAAGCATCTTGGCTATACATTAACCACAACGTGTGGTAGACCCCCCGCTGTGCACAATCTGTACCATAAATAGGAGTTTACTGGTCATAGCCTATCGGCAGAATTGATAAGGTGGCAAAGTGGTTTATTGTAGACCACCTTGTTTCCTTCAAGTCTCCTAGGCAGACATGGAGGAAATAACTGGAAACAGAACTTCACATTACATTTTTTGGATTCTTGGGTAGGTGTAGGTTCGCTGGAGGTAAATCTGGATATATATGTACCGATACCGACCCAGTAATTGGAAACACTTTTCTTCCCCCACACATTCATATGTATAGCCACCAGTGCATAACTGTTGGATGAACAAGCCCTCTCTCCCAATTCCTCCATAAACAGTAACGTTTGGCCGATCATTCCTCTGTTCTCTGTGAGAGCTGCAACCAGTCTCCTCCGTCAGCAGCTTATTTCTTTGAGAACAAAAGGATTGTTCTTCTGGAGTTTGAAATATGGGGCCTAGAGTCTTTCCTCCCGACAGATGATGTTGGGGAAGAGTCGGGAGACCCCATATACATTAGACTGTCAGCCGATCTAGATGTAGCAGTGAGTTCAGCGGACATTAGTCTAACGTGTATGGGGGGTTGAAGGTATAGATCAGGTTTTTAACACTGCATCGTGTAATCCGGTAGGTGACATATTGTATTTTTTTAATTCAAATTAGGCTTATAAAATACATAATCAGAAAGAACAAAAAATGCTTAATGCTTACACAGAGGCGGTAGTATTCACACTACTATAATCAATGTTTTTACAGCAGCTATGATTGAACAGGTTATTTTTGTAATTAATCTATAAGGAACTTTTTTTTTTTTTTAATTATTATATAGCATGCTATATTATTCAGAGGAATGGGATTCCCTGACGTAGAATACTGATGAATTGCTCAGTGAAAACATACTGTGGCGTTCGTCACCATTGTATAGACCATTAGACTACGCTTTTATACAGGTAAAAAATATACCAGTGTTTAATAATCCAACAAAAGCTACAAGGACACAATTAGGCAACTGGTTTAATGTAGGCCTGTGGGTACCTTTGACATGCAAGGGGTAATATGGCAAAATAACATTTCAAAAAGTGATGTGAAAGTGTCCTATTATGCAGAAAGTAGGCAACATAGATATACGGTATCTGTTTAGGTAAAACATAGCAGCTCAAAACGCAAGTCAAGAGTTCTCCATCTTTCTGGGTTTTTTAAAAGAGGACGATTGGAGCAAATGGTGAAAAATTGGACATGGAGTCTGCCCTTGAAGCAGGAAGAATTGTAATATTTTTAGAGACCTGAAGCTCAGTTAATCCAGAGACCCCGTGGTCTATTAATATAAAGTCAAACCTAGCGTAAAATGCAGTTGTCTGGTGGGAGAGGATTGGTATACCACTGGGGTCTGGGTGAAAACCCTTATGTCAGTACATTGCACTTAGTGGTTAACATTTGGGATTCAGAAGCTGTTGGGTCAAGACAGCTAAAAAATGGCTGAATACGATAAAAAAAAAACCATAAAGGAAGTCAACTCAGCTGAAACACGTTTTTATTTTAAGATAAAATATATAGTATTTTATAGGGGCATATAACAGATCTGAGCAATGTTAGACTCTGTGTGACATTGCAAGAAAGATTGGTTAAATAGATAAATGGCCTGAACAACTGAAAATGACATACGCTTGACCTGAAACACAAAAGAAATCTATAATATTCTCCTTGCACATAAGTATTGTGTATTCAATAATCACTGAAGGGTCCGCATTGTCAAGCTGGCCTCATTTCTCCATGTAAATACTAGTAATAGGCTGCGTCCTGGTTCACAAATGCAGATTTCTCCACCCAACTACCATCAATCCAAAATCACTGATCAGAGGCAAACAGAAGAAGATCAAGGTACATGGCCACTTAACAAGGCTTGAGAAGGAGGCAGCTCAGACACTTGTGAGATTAAGAACATTTAACAAGTCTCTGGGGTCTACTCCAGGAACCCCCTCCCTTCCCAAGCCCCTATCCTGCCCCTCTAAAACCAGAAAAAAGCCATAATTGCCAAGCTATTAGCATGTTCTGCTCTCTCTGTCGCTAATCTCTTAACATAGGAAACAAATAAACCTGCACGAGCGGGGAGATTATCAGCGAGAGAAGCTGGCCCCTGTGCTGCCTATCACACGGTTACTGAGACCTCCAGCATGGAGAGCGGCCCAGCATGTGATATATGCTGATCAGAGGAGCCTTTCTAAAATCTGAGCAATATAGAGAAATAAACTAAAGACGCTCCACAAGGCATGAAAGTGATATTTGGGGATATAGCATAATCCTCCAGGCCCTATACAGAAGAACGCATCTCTGCAGAAAACGGCCAAAAGGACAATTTTATAAACTTTGGTCAATTCTTGAAATGCTAAAAATTCAATGTGAAAAATGTGAGTTCTCGCTTTTTGTGCTTCTATCGTAACTCTTCTACCTCCAGGAGAGACTGCAGAAGGTGGCACAGAGACAGATGTAGGCATATATACTGTTTTACAATACATTGCCAGCCCCCCACCGCTCCCCAGAAGGAAAGGGTTAACATTGCTTCCCCTAATTATGTTGCATCTTATTGCCATACACTTAATTAGCTGCATTAATGTGATTTCTTTTTACATAGGCAAGCAATTAAGGGCTATGATTGAGTTTCATTCAATTAGCCTCAACAAACATGCTAATTGATGTCCCAGATGCAAATGAGATGTGGTGAGATAGAGTGGCGCACACTGCGCGGTGGGAGGGGGGAACCTTTGCTGGGAGAGTGGGGTCTCCGCGGGGTCTGGCTGCCGTCTTGCACCCTATGATTGTCATCTCATGGGGGGCCCCGGCTCGGAGACTGGAGCAAGTGGCTTTGTCGCAGGGTAAGTAGGGGTAGTAGAGAGATTTCATCAGACCCCCAGGGCAATTTCTTAAAGCCGTAACAATTATCTGGTGCAGACGGTAGAATAGAGACAATAGCGTGCTGCAGTCTGCTGTGCCTTCACAAACTTGGGGGTTCTGTCCTAGGTCTCTCCAGTTTATAGGGATAGGCAATACCACAGACGGTGAGAGGATATACCCCTCTATGTGTGACTGATCGCATTCATCGCCTGCACTGTACAGTATATAAAATGGACATATGCATTAAATAATTCATCTGTTGTACATACATCACTGTACCTTTATTTAATCTCCGTGGACGCTTGCAGGATAACTTCCAATGCACCATCGCTGTGATATGATCTGGATCCTAGTTACATTCTCACGCAAGGGTCATTTTTCTGGTATTTGCTCAGGATTGCATTAATACAAGTGTTATCTTAGGCTGTACTGCCCCTCCCTGACCAAGGTTTTCCGACACAGGGGAGAAAAGAAAAAAAAAACCCATAACCTCTTGGCATAACAGGGAGAGAAGCGGAGGCTCGCTCGCCTTTTGCTTATTGCGTTTAAGGCATTACACGCAGCAGCACAGAGGGAAGCAACACTAATTTTAATGCCATAAAATGCTCTAAAAGTGCCCCAGGCCCCGGCTACGTGGGAGCTACTTGCACCTAAATAAGACACGGTTCATTTCCTCTGCAGCTTAGCCTAATGTAATCAGCAGCCTGGAGACGTGAGCGCCACTGAGCAGATAGAGAGGGGGGACACCGCCAGCGGTCCGGGGGGCCGCGGACAGATTGCTGTTGATTAGAGAATTTTTCAGTTTTGACAAGGATGTAATGAAGAGCTCGTGGAGTTGTTCACCTGAGGAGGGGGCAGTTTGCTAGCGCGTCACAACTGAGGCCTTCTAATTCCAGCCAACACATGAAACGCCAAATATAGGCTTAACGCACCCACATCAGCATCAAAGACACACTCAGGAGGTCACAAACATACAAAACACCCTAAACTTACATGCAATGGAAAAGTTCACAATGAAGCAATAACTATATCAGTATATGCAAGGCAATGGAGAAAGGTAGAGTTCACTTCCCCACAAGGGCTCGTTCAGACCTCTGTAAATTTTCTGGTATGCAAAAAAACAGACAGTTTCATCAGTAACAGTCCAAACGATAGCTGGCACTTACATCATCTTAAAATAATTGCTTTATTGATACAGTAGTATAAAAAAGCACAAAAAATGGTTGAACACAACAGCACAAAAATTAAAAAGGTAGAAAAGAATTATCTGCTGCGCTCACAGGCAACATGTTTCAGACCTGCATGGTCCTTTGTCAAGCATGAGTTCTATCAGTGTTTTGGATCCAGTTTTCACCAGTATTTTAGCTTTTACATGAGTTTCAGCAGCGATTTTCTCAGATTAAAAAAAATTAACTGCAAAGCTTCTCCTACCATTATAATATTAAAAACCCAACAATGGACGGTAATTTGTGCTATCTCTGGTTTTCATGGCCCCATAAATTTGCATGGGTAATTGTGAATCGCAACTCAGATCAAAAACAATCATGTTTCTGTGATTAGTTTTGCAGACACGAGCTCCTCGATGTACACAGACACATGAACAGCTCCATAGACTATAGTGGGTACGTGTACTATCTGTGAAACGCACTGATAAAACGCGGATGTCAGATTGTGAGCCATAAATTTACTACAGAGAGCAGACCTGGACCTGTCATATGAACCTTCCTGACATTACATGGCGGTATCTGATCTCCAGCTGTTGTAATGTAGGAGACTTACCATGTCCCATGTGTTGGTTTTGTAGATTTGGTATAGTGAAAATAGCAGGTAAGAGCGTCCCGCAGAAGCATTCGATAAGACAACAGCAAACCTGCAAGTATTTCTATTTATTTTTTTCTGTGGATTCTTTTTATATTGTGGTGCAGTTTTACGCTCCACCTACCTGGTCACATATGTTGGTATTGCTACCACCGCATGGTGGCACAGTCTACAACCCCATACTATGGGGAGCTGTAGGCACGCCACGTGCTACCACATGTCGCTTCTGTATGGCTCTGCATTGCAGAAATAACAGACCTTGGAAGTAGGGTAGAAATATCCTTGCAATAAAGCATCTGATGAATACAGCACTAAGTTCTGTTTTTGGATTGGAATTGTAGAGACTTCAACAACTAGCACAGAGCTGTAATATGGCTGCGAGCAGGAGGCCTGAAAATCCCACACCTTGATAGGACTACTTCAGTAATCATCACTCAGAAATGTCCTGCCGCGCTAGGATGGCTTATAAGCAGTGTTGGTTTTTTTCTTCATAAGAGGAGCTTCACACAAAGTTATTTTTTTTTTTAAATTGGATTTGGGGCAGGTCCACTCTGAAACCTGCCTGAGAAAAAGATCTATCAAAACACTCCAAAAAAAATTATATTCACTTCTATATGTAAAAATGACTCGCTGTTCTTATGCTCATGTTTTAGAGCGTCTTATAACAGTTTCAGGTTTCCAAAGACGCCAAGCGCTTAACAGAAGTGAAGTGGAGCATTGTTTAAGTGTTTCCTCCCTGAGGACGCTCTGTACTTTACAACACAAGTCACTGGGAAGACGCACAAGACAACATCTGGGTATCTTGAGCATTTTTGCTTCAAAACTGTGTGATGAAGGAACAGCCACCATCTTGGATTGGCCTGTACGAGC
>VIAB01000127.1:143461-155257 GCA_009801035.1 Oophaga pumilio
GGGAGTCGTATCTCTACCCTAGGTATGCTCCCCGGTCTGAAATGAAGCGATTGACATAGAAGGGAGATGTTCCCCCCAGGCTGTCACAACAGAGCGCTCACACTCCTGCATGGGAACACAGTTCAATAGCAATTATTTACCAGCAAAGATTTATTGATCCGACTCTGCCTGCAGAGGGAGAGGTTGGTCCCGCTAAGACTGACCACTAACCAAGGGCAGGGAGGCGCTGATGATGTGCGACAGAGACAGACTGAAAACCACGTAGGGTTTAACGTGTCAGTCCCCATTACATGATGTCAATGTATCTATGTTTCTGCAAACAGGTTTGTGTCCAAAAATATCAATATTTCTGTCAAACAGACATTGCTACACATGTCCCCTTCATCATTTGCAGCAGGCACATTTCCTTACCAAACTGCATGGCACTAGTTTTATAATGGACAGATGGGAGGGGGAAAAAAAAAGTAGAAAATAGACAATATATGAGAATATCTACCGAGACACAAGAAACGGGTTAACACACTCAACTTAAACCGGTCCATGGCATGTTCCTCCTTCCAATGCTGTGGACTGCTAGTTCTGATGTAGTTATCAGAGTGCCCTAATCACACCTCTCCACCTTCTGTTGGCAATATTTCCGTATCTATGAAGGGTTGCTGCACATTACACTTTAATAGAGCCGTCAGTGGCCGCCTCAAGCCCAGGCAGGGTGCTAAGAGGGAACTTGTTATTGTCATTGCCCTATTTGCTAAGCATGGGAAACAAAAAAAAAAAGAAAACAATAAAAGGATGTTGGTGGCGGGGTCACATCACCCCAATGACCCCTCTGTCATTACCAACATCTCACCGCTGGGAGGACATCACACAGGAGCCGGCTTCAAAGAGCCCAGCACAGGAGCACAGCTAATGACAAGCAAATCCAACTCAAATGCCACTAATTGGCTAAACCGCTCACCTCTCCAGAGCGCAGCAGTAATTTACAATAATAAAGAGAGGGGGGATAACGGCAGGAGAATCTCGCTGCCCTGTGCTGGTGCCCCCTACACATGCACACGCATTGTAATAATGATAGATACATACCAATTCAGGGCTAACGACAGACATGGAAACAGAGGGAAGGAGTGATGAATAAAGGAAAGAGAAGAAGAGAGAGAACACTTTTTTCCATTTCGTTAACCGGCTCATAAGTCTTAATGTTGTAGAAGTGACGTTAGTGTATTGTGTACAATGCCAGATTGCCAGGAAGAGCTGATCTAAATGTAGGCGTTGTTATCGGTGTTCAGACAGCTTACTGACTGGACACGTCGGCACTCCGGTTACTAAATCATTGAAATGTACATTATATAAAACTTTTAGTGCACCATTTCTTAAAAGGTTGTATTGTAACGTTCCTCTGTTATTCCTCCGTAGAAATATACCAGTTGGGGGGTGTCCCTACATAGACAGACTCTCCAATCAGTGCTGATGGTGGAGACTGTGTAGAGAGAAACCTCTTAACGAGGGGAAACGTACCAGTCAGGTGTAAAAATAGCTGTCCTGTTTCACAAAATCCCAATCCCCAGGCACAGATAACAAAAAGCACACACACGCGTTTTACTCACTCTTCTTGAGTCAACCGCCGAGTTTCTGCTCCTAGTGTCTGGTATCACGTCAACAACTTATTTGTGAGCTTGGCGGCTTTGGGCGCGTAGACAGAGGGCCCGCGATTCACAGCCACTGTCCTCAGAGTTGTCGACATGACATCAGCGTTGCAGCCCTATACCAAACGCCAGGAGCAGTGGCGGAGACTCAGAGCTGGACACTGGGATGGCGAGTAATGAATAACTTATTTTATTTTTTTAAGGATAAACTGCACCAGGGGACTGGCATTTATTTGTTTTACATACCCATATATTTAAGAGGAAAAACAGAGGAACAGCAAAGCACACGGTTCTAAGAAAAGAAGCTCCAGCACCTCAAGTTTCCAGAATACAAATCATATTTCTGGATAAAAATGGAAAAGATTGTCCAGAATTAGAAAAAAATTGGTTTGCATTGTTTCACGTAAATTAGGGTTGAGCAGAAGCACCAGACATGATCCATGAATAACAGGGACACTGATTCAGTGGAAGAAAAACAAATTTCTTCTAAGCCAGGACGACCCTTTTAAGCTGAGATAAGAGACTCGAAAAAGTATTTTCTTCACATGTTGGGGTTGAGGAAAAGTCAGAAATAATCTGAAATACATTATTTTACATAAGGTTTAACTAGGTATCTTCAAGTGTATACTCAGTCTCATCTTCTGTATTACACAACTGTATGAAATCGAAGCTCACCCATAGAGGTAGGAAAGAGCACGTCTGTTATCAGTGCACCTTTATCACAAATAGCCCAGCACATAAAGAACATTAAAGCCCCAGCAGAAGGTGAAACCAGAACCTTGGGAAGGTCATTACCACCCACCCGTGTCCACAATCATTCCAACCTGGGGTCCATTACTATGATGCTCCATCACCTGTCCCTCCTGCTGTCCCCTTCTTATCTCTCCCAAGGCCAACAATTAATAGAACCATTTTCTCCCAGCTTGAGACCCACAGGCCGGCTACAGCCAGCCCCTGCATAACATCTGTATTACATGCTGCACTCTACCACTACACCATCAGATATTACCTAATGCTAAAGTAAAACCATAATTGTAATGGTGTATTTAGAAAAAGCAATGGTAGGTGAAGGATTGTCCATAGAAACCTTCATAAAGGGGATCTGCTGCCAATAACATGGTAGCGTATGGGGACAGATCGATCATATCAGCGATCATTCTGCCTGCATCATTGTTCAAGTGCCAAACGTGTTATATAGTTGATCGGCACTTGTTAAAATCCATTGAGGAACCAAAATCGTCAGGTCTAAATGCACTATAAAAATTCATACCCATCACTTCGGACCCATGAAAAACAATGGTCAACATCCTTGATCAAGGAGCATTAGAAACCCATTAAAAACTTCCGTGAAAATGGGCTCCACATTCCAGACTCGCGTACATTTATAGCTTATCTAGTTGAATTGATAGGCTGGGTTCACAAAGCGTTTTTTCATACGTTCAGTAACCCCTTCGGGGCTTACGTCCAAATCCCCTTGCAAAATGGGTTTTAAGAGTATGTGCCGACAGGGCCACTGACTATAATGATGCAGACGGAGTCACCATGTGCATTATTGTTGCCCATATAGGAAGGAGGACAGGAAACCGTAGTAGATTATGCCTTGGTGTCCTCTTCTAATAGGCATATACTGCAGAAAATAATGCACGACAGAGCACACGGTAACTTTATTTGCACCATTATAATCAACGGCCCCATCGGCGCATATGCCCAAATTCCGTTTTGCGAGGGCACATGGACATAAGCCCTATTGGGGACACTGAACGTAGGGAATAAAATGCTATCTATGAGAAGCCAGTTTTAGGGAATCCCAATTTCCACAGAAATCTTAAAATATATGGAAACAAAAAACAATATATTTGTTGTATATATGGAGCCTACAGGTATTCACATTTGCTAAATGCAAAGACATGGTAAAAGACTACTATGTAAAAGAAAACCTGGAAAAAAAAAACAGAAAAATATTCTCTACTTATATATTCTTTCACAATGTATCAATTCCGGATAAGATCTATCAATACAAGGGTGTGTGATTTTGATTTGTGAACCCCAGGTCAGGGGAGAAGTTGAGTGCAATAAAGCATGGCCAAGTGCTTTGTCCAAGGTCCTGAATGCAGCGGCGTATCCCCGTTGTGCCTCTGTGCAGGATCCCAGCCCTGCTCCTGCTTCCCTCATCATTAATTCTCTGTCTCCTCGTTCCCAGCTATCTGCCTCTTGTCATGAAGATGAAAGTGACATTATGCTTCTAACATTAAAATCATTTGATACACAATGTTTTACGAGAAGGACATTTAATGGCTCATTTAGCACAACAGTTATTAGATTTTAGTCAACAATTAAAGGGTGGCAGGATAAAAAAGCAGGGTCTGCTCTTTTTTCGCTCTTCAAAATATACATCTTCACAGCTCCTTACACATGACAGCTCCGGCGCCTAGAACATGAACATTATACTGGAGCTCAGATTGATACCACGCAGCTAGGGAGGCTGCGGCATGCAATCTATAACAGGAGCCACTCTTGCGCTCGTTAACTATTTAACTGCCAAGGCAGATGCATCTCCATGGAATAACAGGTAACGGACTCCAATGAACGGCAATCATTGGGGAGAATGGGTGACAACTTAAAAGATAGAGGTAAATATTATATAATATTGTCTTGAACATCTCTGACCCATCGGGTTCTCTTTGCAAAAACATCATCGACCCGGAGGTGGCTGCATCCTCGGCATCCCTCAACCCCCCCGCTCCCTCTGACACAATGAGTTTGATACTGTCATTCATCTCTCTTTGCATCTCCGCGGAGCGCACATTATCTCACATTGTTATTAGCAAATACAAATGGAAAACAAGGACAGACGCATTTATAACTAACTGGAGGGGCTCCGCGCGCCCGCACCAAGTGCCATACAGACGGTTTGGAGAGCGCCCTGTAATTTGTCATGTCTTTCCTAATCTAACCTGGATTTCATATTCAACATCTAATGCCATGCGGAGTGCCAAAGCCAATCTGTCTCATATTCTCCGGCCTTGCACGTTCTGTGCACTTATTTCTGCACCAATAACTGTTGGGCAGCAATTAACACGAGCAAATAAACACAAAACTCCCACGTTCCTCTAACGAGCATTCTTAACTCCAGTGATTTCTCCTGGATAGCGTATGCTACGATTTATTTACAGACAGCGCTGTAGTATCAGGGGATCGGTGCTAGCGCTAACGCCTGCTTCTCAATTCACCACACTAATTAAAATCTGCTGGTAAAAAGAAATAAATGGTTGTTAATACAAAGACAAAAAGTGTATTGGCCCCTAAAGGAAAAAATGTACCTTTACTTCAAGCATAGTATGATATCAAAAGGAAAAAGGGTTGTACATCTAATCATAAGTAAAACTTGTATCTGTCATACAATAAGAAAGAAAAATATCCACACATATACATATTGCACACACACAATATAATATATATGTATACATACATATGTTTATGCAATATGTATATGCGTGGGTGGTTGTACATACACTTGACTATATATATATATGTATACATACACAAACAAACACACACGTATACACATAACCACCCACAAATACATACACACACGTACACATATATACAAACATACACACACACAAATACGCAAATATATATATATATATATACATACACACACGTATATACACATACATACACACATGCTTATATACACACATACATACACGCAAAAACATACATGTGTAAACACACACACACACACGTCTGTTCTGTTGAAGCGAAAGCAGCAGATAGAATAAAGTGCATCACCATTTCTGCGGACCCTACCGTCCGCAGGGCAGAGACCCACATACGCTCCCCCCCGTATACTGCCAGCGACAGGAGCTACCCAGAGAGCAGCTAATGGGATTAAACGCCGGCTTTAATTTTAATGAACAAAGTTGCCCGTAGCAACATAAGCGGCAGCGGAGGCTCCGTTATCATTAATAAAGCCCAGACAACATTAGAGGCCCGACAAGAGCACAAAATAAAAACGAGAAGAAGCCCCCGGCCCCCCACCTCCCGCTGGGCTAAATTGGCTGCCCAATTTTTCTTAAGTGTCCGCACTATTTAGAAGGCAATTTATTAATTTTTGTCATCCATTGTCACTTTGACAGGCCATCACTTCCCCATCCCGAACTTTACAGAAAACTAATTGAAGGACTGGCAGTATTTATGAGGGATATTATTTATCAATTACGTCTGATAATGATACTCTGCCCTGCTACCTTCCTCAGCCCTCCCCCGCCCTCTCCTCTCCCTGCAGGCCTGGAACGTCACATTGCACAATGACAGACATATTGTACCTCTGAGGGCAGCACGCACAGGGAGGACACCAATCTTTGTGACACTGGATTAGGGACACACTATACCTAGTTAAAAATCCTTAAAGGACTTACATAATCTTCGACCACCAACATGCAGGATGGCGGTGCTAGTCATCCCACTACCATACGTCTAAACTGACAGTACATCATGGACATTATTCATTTATTATCTTAATATGATCATAAACACCAATGTAGTGAAAGTTATACATGTGCGGAGCATATAAAAAATAATTATAAAATAAAGTAATCATAAGATCCTGCTTGCAAACTATCACTCACTACATAAAATAGTAGTAGTAATAATAATAATAATAAATACTGGACTAGTTGAGGACCTAACGCGGTTCAGCTTCTGCTGTCGAAAACTGATCTGGCCCCGGATTCTACAATATTAACTGCATAGATTATTAAATCTCCTTTACCTAATGAGGCCGGTGTAGATACTTTGAAAATTCACATAAGAAAAACTTTACCATCCTAATATTAAGGTGAGCTGGACTCCTCTAACACTCATTATAATAACAGGCAACAATTTTTGGAAAGCACTATACAATCATTCTGACAGATTTTCAAAGCAAGTATACAAGCGTTACTAGGTCTAAGGGATCTATTTAAAAAGAGTTTGCATGGTGAAATCTGGTGACAGATCCACTTTCATACACCATTTTCCACATAAAATAAAGACTGAGACCTAAGCATTTTGGGCCTGATGCATAAAGGCATTTACAGCAGAATTCTGGTGTAAAACCCCTTGAAGTTATGCAAAAATGTAGCGACTTAATGGTTTTTACGCCAGTCCCGGCCAATTGTGCCAAAGAGAGCATAGATGGATGGTGGTGAAGCACACCCAGCAAATTCATCAAACGTTATACCAGAAATATACTCCAGTCTCTGACTGGAGTAATATTTCTGACGGAGGCGTACCTTACTCCAGCGGTCCCTTCATTAAAGGGAATGTGTCAGCAGGTTTTTGCTATTCAATCTGAAAGCAGCATGATGAGACCCTGGTCTAGTGATGTGTCACTTAATAGGCTGTGTGTTGTCGTTTCAATAAAGTCAGTGTTTTATCAGCAGGAGATTATCACTACAGGACTAGGTGTCTCATACCTCCTGGTCAAATGCTCTGTATAAGCCCACCCCCATCATTGATTGGCAGCTTACTGCCTAAGCACAGTGTACACAGAAAGTGGACAATCAGTGGTGTGGGTGGGGTTATACAGGGTTCAGCATTCCGAGCACTGCTAGACCTGAAGCAAACCAGTAAGTGACACATTGGTGGAGTCTGGGTCTCGCCCCTACATCATGCTGCTCTCAGATTACGTAACAAAAACCTGGTGTGAAATGGCCTTTAGGGCTGATGTGTATAATGATCGTCTTAATGAATCGGGCGCATAGGCTTAATCAAATGAATGTAATCATTTCATATGGAAAGTTGACAACCTTGAAAATGCAAAACTATTTTGATGTGACTAAAAAGATTTTCGTATGGAAACAAGTATGGTTTTATCCCTCATTGGAAATAAATGCTTAGTCTACTTTGATTGATCAATTACAGAAGGAACTGATGACATCAAAAATAATTTTTAAGTATATCAAAGCCATTCCACCGGTCCAATGGAAACCATATTGTTAAAGCATGGTTTTAGGAATGAATCAATCGAAATAACTACCATGTCTACTGTCACTTTAAGATACCAATTAAATAAGAAGACAAGCAGCATTTGGGGTTTTATTGCCATCTCTGGATCGAATCATATCGCCGCCATCAACAATGCTTTTGCACACACTTCTATACTTATCATTTTCTTTCATATAGACAAGAATGACAGCAGCTTGGAGAGTGAACTGAAGGACAGGTGGCAATCCCCCGATGACCAAGAATGGCCATGAAGAGACGGACCTCTTGCCTGTACGCGTGAATGAAGAAAAGAGAGGCTGTGCACACAGAGATGGGTGACAAGGCAGTGTCAGGAGCGGATGAGAGAAAGATACAAGAAAATAAAGGGAAGACAAAAAACGGGGGCACAATAGATAATGGAGAAAACAAATTGTAGCGAGAAGATTACAGAACAGAGCAAAGTGCAAAAGAATGTGTGGATGGCGGGAAGGAGGGGGCAGAGTGCTCAGAGATAAACTTCCCCCTAATCACAGAGGGATCAATCAAAGCACAGGATTCTCTGCTCAGTCTGAGTGATAAGACCCCGAGCAGACATGATCTGAATGACGCTCATTTGCAGCTGTATTGTTGGTGGGAATGAAGCAGGAGATGGAACCATGGGTGGCCTTTGTGATGGGGGTATACGGATTCTAGGAGGTGTAGGCCTGATGGACTCTGAACTTCCCCGGCCATTGTTTGGAGATGTCAGGCAACCATCATGAGTGACACCGAGGGGGACAGTGCTAGGGGAACTATCGCTGCAATGGATCGGAGCGTCACCCAGCAGTTCACTCCTTCAGATCATCCATCATCACCCTGGGGACACAGGGAGGGCCACTGGCCAGACATGGCCGCAGATAAGTGCACGCAGCAGCCAGGACAAGGACAGGGAAGGGCAGGCCCGGGGGACATAGAAAGACAGAGACTGCGATAAAAAAAAAATTCTTCTCTACAAGCGAGTTATCTGATGAGGGTTCTGGGTAATTAATTATAAACTCAATTACCTAACGCTTACTTCAGCACTCTCTATTCATTAAGAGATAAAGCTTGACTTGCTGATAAGTTTCTGTTTCCCTACAGCAGAGGGCTCAGAGTCGCTCTATTACCAGGAACATGGCAGAGATGGCAGGCATTGGGGCTTGTTTAGTACCAGCAAGGGAAGACGTAGAGGGACACTACGGAGGAGGGTGTCAAGTGTTGAGAAATGCAAAAACCATGGCTTTACAATAAACCATTCTCTGCTCGCAGTCAGAAGGAAAATTCATTCTAGTAATGGAGAGATATTAAAAGTAACCCTGCTTCATGGGAAGATTGGCTGGCGGGAGGTAGAGAAGTAACCTGTCCTCCAAAAAAACGTGACTTCTCTTTCTTCCAAGAGATGCGGAAGGCGGAATTCCAGTGTCCTTCTCGCAGGGAGTCGTGACGGCGGGTCGTTAGTATTCACGGGAATAATTAGGGCTGCAGTTAATTTCATTAGAGGCTCCGCTGCTAAATGAAGCAGATTATGAGACACCTTTTTATTACAAGCCGTGAAATTACAGCCTGTCAGCTGCCAATTGCAGACTAAAACAAATGAATTACAGTGTAAATAACGCAGGGAGGAAGACAAGCGCCTACATGGTGCGGCGGCGGAGAGGAGGTGTCACCGCACCTGCGGCTCGGCAGGAGATGGGTTACCCCCTTCAAAACTCCCCTCAAAATACAAAAATTAACCCTAACAAAATACAGATCTGCCCTGCAAATCTTGCCGGGGAGATGGGCTTGTTGGCAGCTCGACCTTTTAAGTGCTGAAATGCAAGCTATGACACCGCAATCAGGAATGTACAGCAGCTCCGATCACCGAAAAAGATGTGAAGTGCTGGCCTTAGAAGTGGGAATCAAAGTGATTTATTCACTGTAGGTTTTGCAGAGACAGATTTGCGCAGTTCTTCCACTCACTCCTTCAGCCACTGTGGGTCTGTACTTGACATGATAATAGCCATTATTACTGGTAATCAGTCATTACTGGGAGGAATGGTCTCTACAGGTGAGGTACTCGGCTCTATTTGCATGATTACATTTACGCCCCTGAGCTCTGAACCTCCAACCTAACTATGTCATCCTGCGGCACTGCCTTTAATGTAATTCTCAGGGTGACAATAAAATGGACGGCTAGTTCTTTTTTTGGAAAAGAGAACTTGTGTGTGTGCCCCGTTCAGTTCAATATGTTGCGAGTCTAAACTTTTTACCAACAGTTGCCAAAAATATTAAAAGAAATGTAGGTTGAGTCAGCCTCCCTTCTCAGGCTTGATTGTAGGTATTATTCCATGTAAAATCAGAAGCAGATATACAATATGAGCACATAGCAGACTATATTCCATGATATGGTCGTGTGCATGACACCCAGGGGCATAACTACAGTGAGTGCAGGGTCTGCAGTTGCAACCAGGCCCTGAAGCCTAAGGGGGCTCAAAATATCTCTTTGGTCGATAAGAGAAGATCAATACTATAGAGAGAAGAGTCAGACGGCCATAAACTTGGACAGGGATCAGAATGCAATGCTCAAACTGGCTGGCGGCTCTCCCAACCAGAGCGTGACAGCATGTATTTCTATGCAGGGAGAGCCGCCAGCCAGTTTGAGCATAGCGTTGCGATTCCTGTCCGAAGTTAGAAGGATAAATCCTCCTAAGCCATCTATATGGGCATGCAGGTCATAGACACTTGAATAAAATGATACCAATGTCTTTTACAGAAAAGTCCACAGTTTTCTTAATATGTAAATGTGCTGTTAAGATCTATAGATTTCTTTGGGACAAGACATCAGATCGCAGGTATCATTTCATTAAACTTCCTATGATCTGCATGCCCATATAGAAGGCTTAGAAGGGTCGAGTCTACTGACATATGGACTTTAATAGTTGTTTGCCCTGTTAAATATTCATTTTGGGCCCACAAGCTTCAAGATTCTTGATGAGGCTTTACTGCAAATGTTTATAAAAGGTTTGAACTGGTTCTTAGGGAACTTTGAAAAAAAATGTAAAAAATACAAAATGTGAAAAATTTTTCAACTCTACACAGTAGATTGATAGTAATGTTTTACCAATCACACGGAATATGTGACATGTACAGCTGTGTTCATCTGGACTGGAGGCTCCATTCTGTCATGATTCTGCCATAATTACGGTAATGGTGAAAAAATTAGCGCTATTTTTATCCATTAAAGTTACAGATACCATGATGGAAACCTAATAGACCAGATTATAGTCAATAGGGTGTTTTGGGAGCTGATGGTGTCCATCATGTGAAGGAATTGGTGCTGCCATTCATTTCATCGCTCCTATGATAAAACAAACCAATGTAATACAGCAAAAAGGATGAACAACAGGTTGGACAACAACCATTTCTCCAAACACCCCAATACCAAGGAAGGCTCGGCTGAGCGCTTGTGTTCTACATCTCCCTGCCATATGAAAGGATTGGTCACCAACATAACAGACCCTTCTCTCCCTGACATTATCTGTCGGGGAACAGTTGGGAGACCCCACATACACATTAGTTTTCTGGCAGATCTCACTGAAATTAGCAGGTTTAGCTGACTTTTACCTAATATGTATGGAGGCATTAAAGAATACCTATGACCAGTCTGTGGCTATCCTTTTAATATAAAGCACCACACCAGCTTTTTTCTATTGCAGCGATGGAGTGGTGCTATTAATCTAAGTTCCCTGCTCTAAGTCTTTTACTCACCAGCCACCGTCTTCATCTTTTATTGGTGGAGCTCTGCTCTGTCTCGAGCAATTTGTGACCTGCCGGAGAGGTCCAGTGCTTGTTGGATGATCCGGATATCACAACTTAGTCTATGCGAGGCAGAACGAGACCACAAAGACTCTCCTAGACTTGCATTGAAAGTGTGTGACCGTTACCTCTGCCTTCAGGTCAGTCAGAAGTTGTGGTCACAAGATGGCGACGTGGGACCGGAGCGGTGCCTGGTAAGCATAATACTAGGGTAAGAGACCTTAGATTAGTAGCAACACTTCAGTGCAGAATAATAAAAAAAAAAATGCTGGAGTGGTTAAGAAAAGAGGGAGAAGCTACAGATAGATCGTTTTACTAAAGATATTACTTAGGCCTCTTTCACACCTCCGTTGTGTGACGTCCGCCCATC
>VIAB01000127.1:155771-170012 GCA_009801035.1 Oophaga pumilio
CTGACGTCGCACGACTGAAGTGTGAAAGAGGCCTTAACCAAACATGCCAAGAGGTGTCCTCTATGCCAAATCCTGGCTTTTTTGCTAATAAAAGTTATATTCAGCAAAATCACCTGTCTTTGGCTGTCCACTGTTTTATTAAAGGGAACCTGTCACCTCGAGAAACACTATTTACCTGCAGATATAGTGGTACTTTGCAGGTAAATCACATTTATACATTGTGCAGCAGCTACAGAGAGAAAATGAAGTCATTTTCTCCCTGCAGCTGCTTTTTACCAGTTACAGGGACGGAGCATGGAGCTCTCACTACACAGTGACCATGCTGTAATCACTCCTCAGCAATTCATAGCCCGCTCCGCAGCGTGTGTGCTGCATGTTATGTGCAGAGCAGGTTGTCATTCAAAGTGCAGGGAGTGATTAAAGTGCGATCACTGGGTAGTAAGAAGTCACTATAACCACTCCCCTGCACCGCTGCTCTAACACCCCCATGAACAGCCGCAGGGAGAATATGATTTTATTTTTTCCTTATAGGGTTTAAATGCTATTTACCTGCAGATTACCCCGTATATATGCAGGTAAATAGCATTTTTTAAGTGACAGGTTCTTTTTAAAGAAAAAGGTCAGTGATAAATAGGCGATAGGTATTCTCCAAAACCATGTACAAAAACATTTTGCCATCGTGTATTTCATACACTTCGGCATGCTTGCTGCAATCGTGTTATATGAAGGATACAGGTTATAAGAACATAATAAAAGTGATGAGGAGAAGTTGTGGGGTAAGTATGTAGCACTTCATAAGCTAAATTAGGAAATTTACCATCACCAAGACTTTATACATCAGCCCCAACATATTTTCTGCTTTGTACAATGGGCCTGCACCTATCGTCTGAATCACTGAATAATTCAAACGCAGTCCGTGTGCCATCCTCGCCACGACATTAGGATGATGTATGGAGAAGCTATGTGGCGGGCACAGTTACCTTCAGGGCATAGAGAGACGTGCCAGTAATTACTGGTAGCCATGTTCGAGACTGGAGAAACAGGACTTACGGGGTTAACCTGCACAGAAGTCCTGATCCTGTGCAATAAAGTAGACGAAATGCGAATACAACCTTGTTTATGAATAATATTAATAATAAAACTCTGTAATCACTCTTGGTAATAATACCACGGCACTTCCTGCGACATGCAAAGGGCCGGGACGCAGTTGTAGTAATCACTTGTCATGAGCTCAAGGGGCAATTTCAGTGGAAAACTAATGCGATAAACCCAGATCACAAAGTATTTCGTGCCTGCAGGCAGCAAAGGGATTAATTTTAAATCAATTTGACTGCCACTAATAATTCATTTCCCATCTGCATAGACAAATATATTTTCAAACTATTGGTGTTGACTAGTCAACATCTGACGGTATATTTCAGGACATTTTTCTGTTTCGTCATTTTCATATTATTAACATCCTTATTGACTTTGATGGGATTTAGTTGACTTCACTTAGATTTTGTTCTGTCAGCGTTGCATTGATTTCGACATGGACAAAAAGCACAATATCCATGTAATCTGCCCAATAATGTAAGCCTGTCACTATAACATGCTACACCAGCTTAGGGCCACTGGCTGAGCAGGCTACAATTTTTGTTCTGGCTGTCGGCTTTACATGCACTGACTTCCTGACGGGCCTGTAATAGACCGACGATAATACTCAGCAGCCAATCAGGGGAGACAGCGCAACGGAGGGGAAGAGGAAAGCGGCAGTCTGAAGCAATACGAGACAGGGAGTGTCTAAAGACAATCATACACGAGATCGCCACCTGTCCCGACTCCCCCATACACGAGATCACCATCTCTCCCGACACCCCTGTACATGAGATCACCATCTCTCCCGACACCCCTATACACGAGATCACCATCTCTCCCGACACCCCTATACATGAGATCGCTATCGCTCCCAACACCCCTATACACGAGATCACCATCTCTCCCGACTCCCCCATACACGAGATCACTATCTCTCCCGACACCTCTATACATGAGATCAATATCTCTCCCAACACCCCCATACACGAGAACACTATCGCTCCCGACACCCCTATACACGAGATCGCCATCTCTCCCGACTCCCCCATACACGAGATCACTATCTCTCCCGACACCCCTATACATGAGATCACTATCTCTCCCGACTCCGCCATACACTTAAGATCACCATCTCTCCCAACACCCCCATACACAAGATCACTAGCTCTCCAGACACCCCCATAAACGAGATCACCATCTCTCCCGACTCCCCCATACACTCAAGATCACCATTTCTCCCGACACCCCCATAAACGAGATCACCATCTCTCCCGACTACCCCATACACATGACAGCTATGTCTCCCCTCTCCCCCATACACACGAGCATACAGCTCAGCCAATTGCTCATGTGTTTTCAATGGGAAGAGAAGAGAAAGCCACTGCCAGACACCTCTAGCGGTAGGTTTATTTCCTTGAAAAGAAAAGATCAGTCGCTTGAGGAAGCGAGTGTGTCGCTCGCGAAACGCGCGTCGGGTTCTGTGGTCACCCTGTGAATTGAATATTTCATTAACATGGGTAATTTAACCTTTTATACTCTTTACATTATGTATAATCAATATGCTTAGTCTATATGTACTTTTATGTAAGCGCTCCTTTTGAGTTTTTGTATTAGATGCTTGTTCTAAGCCTAATGTGTTAGATCCTGCTGGATCCATGCAGTCCCAATTTAGGGAAACAGGTGGTTTACTTCAAGCCCTTGGATTACTACTGTGAGCGTTTCATTTACATCTATTATGCTTTGAATATTTTTGACATCCACTTGGTGACCTCATTTCATTCATTTTCTCTGAGGATCATTTGATTGATTTTTTATCAATATGTCTATTTATTGAATTATTTTTTTTGTAACTTTTATAGTACATGTTTATTCAAAATAAAATTGTGGTATATTTTGAGATACAATTCTTGACTCACTTTCTCCTTAATTATTTAATGTTTTGGAGTTTGTATCGTTTGTGGTATATTCTGGTTATTAATATATCTAACATGTATGGGAGCTTTAGACTACCCAAGACATTCTGCAGACAGTGTAGCTAATCTGTAGTCACATTTCACACCTCTGCTGTAAAGGAGAAGAGCTAAAGAAATATAGCAAAATCTAAGGAAAATAATTAGCAGGTAAAGATCTCCGGTAGGTGCTGACTTAGGGCTCGTTCAGATGATCATATTATGTGGATGTGTGCTGTCAGAGTTAAAATTGGACAGGGGCCAATGTTATTGAAGAGGGCCATTAAGATGAACCGAGCGAATGAAAAAAAAAAAAAAAATCGCAGCATGAACTATTCTCTTAAATACTTCGGATGAGACTACATTAAAGTCTATGGGTGAAAAAAAATATCGGATTCCATACTTATTGATCATCCGTATTGCATCTGATTATTATGGATACTTTCTTAATCAAGGATACTGCACTTGATCGCGCACATTGTAAACTGTAGGTCTAAACACAGAATATTAAACACCAAAGCCACATAGATGTAAAAAACAGGCACATGGATGGGAAATGGATAATAATACAAATGAAAAATTGCTTTCTGGTTGCAGATGTTAACAGTTGAATTGTGGGCATCAAAATATAATTATACATTTTAACAAAAACACTAGCTAGCGATAGACTAACAACAGGCTGGTTTTACATATTCGTGAATCACAGTCGATTATGGATTGGCCATGGGTCTGCTGACCTGAGCGCAATAGTATCATATATGCCTAGGACTGTTGGCGGCTTTTGGACAGGAGTCCTGTGATCAGTATGTGCATCATGATCCATGACTCTGTAACGGGCCTAAATTGGATATCTATTTCTATACGAAAGCAGACGCTGCATCTATACACCGTATATAGATACATAGAGTAGGATCTTCTCATCTATAAAAGGCTGTGATACTAAGCATAAACTTTGCATAGTCCTCACATGGCCTTTGCCCAACATATCAATTTATTCAAATTCCCCACAAAAAAAAAATCCAGCCCGTAACAATGACAAACACACAAAGCTGGTTCGTAATTAGTACTTAATTAGTACCAGGGAACAGATGTTGTTAGAGCTTCAGCAGCCACACAGGTTCTGTAAACAATGCTTATAAATCTAAATGAACGCATCAAGCCCGATGCGCCTGTCAGCCGCGCCAGGAATAGATGTGGGGAAGACCGGTCTGCACGGTGCAGGCTTACGGCAGTACCGGCTCTCTTCTTACCTTTATTCTGTGGGACCCATCGTCAATATCACAAAAGCTGCATATAAAGGATAAGGATAAGGTACCGCCATAACAGTAACCACAAGTAATATTGTGCCATCCATTAAAGTTATAGAGTTCTCTACCGAAGATCATTGTTACTGAAAACCTCCATAATGACCCCTAGCACTGCAGAAAAGAACAGTCTTCAATTTCCCCTATTTCATCATATTTTAGGATTATGCATTAAACATGATCCACACAATCTAAATACTTATAATGAGTGACAACTTATCTTCAATTGACAGTCCCTTTAAGTTGTTCTTAAAGGGGTTGACCATAACTACGACAACCCCTATGTTTATAACACATACTCGCCTCTGGTGCCGTTCTAGTGGTATCGGCACTAGCTCTCCTGGAGGTTGCTTGACATTGTTATGTCACGCTATCCCGGCATTCAATCAACGCTGGTATCATTCCTCTTCTATGGATGTTATTGACATCAGGAGGAAGTGAAGGCTGAGACCAAATCGCAAACTTCCTCAGAATGTCTTGATTTGACACCACTGGAACAGCACTAGCTCTTCCGGGCCTCATGCGACGTGGTTATGTCACGTTATCTCTGGGGTCAATCAGCGCTGGTGTCACTCTTTTCTCCTACGGACGTAACTGACATTAGGAGGAAGTGAGAGCTGAGGCCAATCCCTCACTTCCTCCGGATGTCTTGATTTGACACCACTGGGATGGCACTGGCTCTCCCGGGCCTCACGTGACATTGTTATGTCACGCTATCCCTTAGGCCAATCACTGCTGGTATCACTCTCTTCTACTAAGGAAGTAATTGACATCAGGAGTAAATGAAAGCGGAGGCCGATCTTTCACATCCTCCGGATGTCTTGATTTGTCGGAAGGAGAGTGTTGCCAGCACTGATTGGCTGCAGCTATCACATGTCAATGTCACATGAGGCCAGGGAGAGCCAGTGTTGACACAGTTGGAATGCTACCGGCACCGAAGGGGAGTATAAGTGTTATTTTACTGGGAGGAAACATAGGTATTCAGAAGGGGTTGTCCAAGTAGTGGATAACCCCTTTCAGTAGATAACGTCCCCTTAACCTAATATGCTAGGAACCAGCGGTGATCTGAAGAACTGGATTGTTAATGTCTTGAAGTTTTTAGTGCCCCCCAATATTCTATATCTGCTAAGAACAGGATGGTGGTCCATTCCTATAAAGTACTTTCTGCCGTTTCTGTTCAAACATAATGTGATCCTAGAACACCTCACTATAGTGCTCCCTCAAATTACAAGGGTTAAATAGTCATCTCAAAATAACCCAAAAATATTGGAGAAAAACAAACAAATACATGCAAAGCATTATGACAGTACATAAAAGTCAGAAAGCTACTGAAAGCTGGTCAATTACACCCTAAGAGCTACAATAAGGTACTGTACGTCCCATGGAGCCGCTTCCCCAGGATCAGGTGGTGAGCAGTACAGTACACACAAAGCAACGTATTGTATGGCCGAGACATGCCACAACATCGCCAGTGTATGCACTTAAAGGGAATGTGTTATCAGAGAATTACCGATTGTTTAAATCCAATATTGATATTAAATGTGTTTAAAACCACATTTATATTTTCTATATCATTATCTATATTAAGAAAAGTCTCTCTCACACATAGGCAATTAGGCTTAATATTAAACTCCTACTTCCTGTGGGGTACATGGACATTAGCAGCAATAAACTGACTCAGACATTACTGAAATGTAATGAGGTATCTAATGAGCGTGTTCTCACCTGAGCAAAGGTGATTTGAAAGTGAGAGGGCGGTGAATGGTGGTTCCTGGTTTATCAACTGTACATAGAGGTGATAAAGTTCCTTGTAATCATGTCTGTGATGATAATGAGACTTCTGAAAAATCTTCTGTACAGAACAGGAAGCGTACGCCTTGTATAAAATTGCAAGAGCTCAGATTTTTTTTATTTTAATATAATGATATGAAAAAAAATAAATTTAACCTAAGAACCTATTTAAACAATAGGTCATTTTATGATGACACAATCCCTGGCACTAACATTTCTGCTTGTATTGACAAGCATTGTAATGTCATATCAAATCGTTGAAAATAGATAACTCATCGTCTGGGGAAAGGATCTAGATTTTGTGCAGAATTCGTACTGGTTTTGTGTTTGCATGGTCTCTATCTGGGTTCCATTTGCTTAGTGTTTTGGTGTTGCTTGTTGTCTAAGGGATGAGGTTTCTCCTTGTGGAGAGTGACAAGTCAAGACTGGCATGTCAGAGTGAGGAGACTTATAAGACATGCAAGCTCCTCTGGAAAATTAAATATGCAAATTGTCTTAATTTGCAGACACAGTGTTTCAGGGTGTTGCGATCGGTGATGAGAGGCAACACCCCGAAATACCATGTCCGCAAATTGAGATTCTGGTTTGGCTTATATCCTAAGTCATATTGCAAGGCTTGTTAAAGAGTTGATATTGACTTTTAGGATTGTTGCTTCCAACAGGTGGCGCTATAGAGTTCTGGTCCTATTCCTCTCTGAAGAGACAATTTGCCGATGTAGCTTGTTTCTTTCAGGTAAAGCATTGCTTTAAAAATGGGCAGGGAAATGTTTTGCCTCACAAAAAGAATAAACTGTGATCCCTTGCTGTCCTGTCTGTATCCTCTCCTGTGCTGTCCTGTCTGTATCCTCTCCTGTGCTGTCCTGTCTGTATACTCTTTTGCTTCCTCCCCTGCCCAGGAGCTGTGGTATAATCAGATCATGTCCCTGTACAGTCAGACACAGCCATTACACAGTACACAGCAGGGGCACATTTATAAGATTATCTCAGCACAGGAACATTTTTTATTTAACACATCCAATAGTGGAAATTATTTTTATTCCAAGATGTAAAAATTAAAATACATTTTGTTTGTGGGAAAACCCCTTTAAGGAGACTCACAAGGGGGAAGAGTTGAGGATTTTGCCCATTGTGCTAAAAAGACTATTTACATATATGGAAGAGGGGGCCATATCTAAGTTACCGAGAGAGGTGTAGGAACAAAAATATAACACCCATTTGCAGGAAGAGAGCAACATTTATAACAGGTAAAAAATAAATAATTTATGTAAAGTGATAGGTCATTTTCATCACTTTCCTAGCGAGTGGATTAATAATACGTCACACATTTTGGGCCGGTATATGGATCATGCACACTCATTACTTAGGAGATGTCAGATGAGTTGCACAGCCAGGATCGGCCTGCAACAGCAGTGACCGCAGCGTTCTCTGATTGCTGCTGTTTAATGGTGACATCAAAAAATGAAATACTGAGTGCAGAATATAAATACCAAAATTGCAGGTTGCATGCAAGCCTCGGCTCCCATCGGCCCCGTGTGACGTGATTGTGGGGAGTCAATGTGACGTCATAGCAGCCGGGTGCCTATTATCGTAATCTTCCTGTGACACCCACACTGCGGCTGAACATTATAGGACAATGTCATTTTAAATATGTACTGCAACAATAGAGTAGAATTGAAGTATATAAAAGCAGTGATCAAACGATCGCAGGCTCAAGTCCCCTAAGGGAACTAATAATGTGAAAATAAATATAAAAAAAGACTTATTGCCATGAAAAAAGAAGCCTTCTCACCAGAAGAGGAAACGTTACGGGTCTCAGAAACAAACTTGTTGTCTGTCAAATTCCTCCCCACACAACCAAAAAAAAACAAAACACCATACTGACCCGGAAAATCATGTTGCCAGGTCATTCTTACTGTACAATGAACAACCCCATAACGTTAAATGTCAAAATCACGGTTTTGTGTTTTTTTTTTCCTTTTCCTCGATTTTTTTTTTAACCCCCATTTTTCAGTACATAAAGTGGATAAATAGATAG
Organism: Oophaga pumilio; assembly: GCA_009801035.1. Classification (NCBI taxonomy): domain Eukaryota; kingdom Metazoa; phylum Chordata; class Amphibia; order Anura; family Dendrobatidae; genus Oophaga; species Oophaga pumilio. Next base: position 163,928 of record VIAB01000127.1, read on the forward strand.
TGTCATTAAAAACTAGAAATTGTCCTGCAAAAACAAACCCTCTTAATTCTAAATTAACAAAAAAGTAAAAATACTGTGGTTCTTGTAAGAAGCGAAGGAAAAAGGAATGTATAAAATGAAACAAGAAATAAATAAAATGAATTGCCTGGTCATGAAGAGGTTAAATATATAGTAGCATTTTATCTTCACTCTCTGTTCTGGATACATAACCCTTGGAGTTCTCCATGAAATAACAATTGTGGATTTTTTTTTATACCTGGGCACTGTACCTATTACTGTTATTCCTCCTATAAAATTCATGATAAAAATAAATACAGCAATGAGGGTGTTATGTTCAGGGAGTGTCCCTACACCTTGGACATCATTTTACCATTGCTGAAAGTCTCAAATGAACACGTCTCTTTCAGAAAGGGAATAAAACTCCGTTGTCACTTTATCCATATATTTCTAGGAGGAATAACAAAAAAAACAACACAATGCGCAGTTCTTAAAAAAAAAATGCCCCAGAACTGTTATATCATGGGGAACACAAGAATAAAAGTATTTACTAAGACAGACATTTCAGGAAAGCCGTCATGTTTTCTTAAAGTAACGCTACACTCACAGTGTGCAATTTTGCTACTTGCTCCACAAAGCAACCTTTCCTATGGCTGCTCACTGAGAAAGACCATTTTAAAGGGAATCTGTCAGCAGATTTTTGATATTTAATCTTAGAGCAGCATAACGTTTGGGCAGAGAGCCTGATTCCAGGGATGTGCCATTTATTTGGCATTGTGCTGTAGTTTCAATATAATCAGTGTTTTATCAGCAGAAAATTATTACTGCAGGACTAGGTGTTGCGGGCAAGCCAGTTCAGCTTATCTGTATAACCCGTACCCACCACAGATTGGCAGCTTGCTGACAATGTACACACGAAGCTGCCAATAAGTGGTGTGGGTGAGGTTATAAATCAACAGCAGAGAAAACAGGGAATTAATCAAAACTGAACCAAGCAGGCCAGTAAGTGACACATCGTTGGAATCAGGCTCTCTGCCTCTACATCATACTACTTTTGGGATTATATAGCAAAAACCTGCAGAGAGATTCTTTTTAACAGCAGCAATCAAGATAAGAGTCTGTTATGTGGATGAAGAGAGAAAGCGCCTCACCCTTTTCACTATGAGAAGGGCATAGGGAGACGAGCCCTTAAGAACACATCAGACTGATGATATGGTATTCTTTGATTGCTGCTAATAGTCGAACACTACAATATGTCTCCTTAATGTGCTACCCTAAAAGGTGCCCATGCTCATTCAGACAACAGCCGTTCTTCCGAAGTTGGCATCGACCAAGCAAAAAGTGGCTACGACTCCTCAGACAGCAGCTGGGCTCCTGTGGGAACAAAAATTGGAACTCAACTTGGCTGTTCCTTCTTTCTCCAAAGGATAACCCAATAAACACAAGAGTTAGCTAGGCCCACTAAAATCATAGGATCCAATACACTTTTAAGAATTGCTGATTTTTGGCTTCTCTCATACGTGTGTATATTAATATATTGCTTGCTGTAAGTCTTTGCAAACAATGTTTTGCTCAAAATTAACAAAAATTTAGAATACAATATAGTTGATTGTGGTTGTACAGTAACAGAAAATAAGCGCAAGGATGAAAAAACTTCGGGGATTTTTTAAAATTCTTGTTTGTTGCAAAGTTGCATGAAAGATCCATTTTTGGATTTGTGGCAGCTCTGCTTCCTCTCGCTTAAAACTTTTTTCTTTTTGGACCATCAGGGGTTAATTTCAGTTTTTCCCTCCCTGGCAATCTGGTGTTACTGCATTTCTGCTGGGTCAGCTGATGCAGGCGATGACCACTCCCTCCATCCTTTAAAAGGTCACCTGATGCATCAGCTGACTGTTGGTGATACAGGTCCTTTCTGGAAACCAGCCTAGCAGGAGCAGCTCTCAGGTGTCAGCCACGTCTGGTATTTGGAGTCCAGTTGCTGTGTTTTCGGCTTTGGGGAGCTTAACAGCGGTGTACTCAAGCTAAGTTTGGTGTTTTCTGTTATCTTGTCCCTTTGGTGTTTGTCACTTCCCCCTGTGTTTATTATCTGCAGAGGTTAGGCTAGTGCTCCTTGCCGACCAGTGCACTAGCCAGGGCAGTTATAGGTGGCATCTAGGGACGAGGTATTCTGATGGCGGTGGGGGGACCCGCATAGTGCGTTAGGGGAGTGCAGGAACAAACTCAGGTGGTGACCATCCCTCATTCCCTATTGTTAGGGCCTTCCTCTCACCTTTTCCATCCCGTTGTGTGCGAGTTGTGCCATACGCTGACGGACCACCTGTTGGGTCAAGTCACACATCGTGACAGTTAGATTCTTAGGCTAGTTTCACACTAGCGTTGCTCTGACCTGCGTTGGTCAGCGCACGGCCACCGCTAAGCTCTGCCCCCAGCTGCGCCTCCTCCCGATTGCTCCGCCTATGGGCGCATAACGCTGCATGCGACTTGCGCACCCTATCTTTAGCATTGGGTTCGTAGGCCGTACGCAGGCATGCGTTTGCCGGCCCATGCGTCCTTTTGACGGTGCGCCGAGCACACCAAAATGCAACACGGTGCGTTGGGCACAGGTCGTCGCACCGTCAAAAGGACGCATGCGCCGGCAAACGCATACCTGCACACGAGCTGCGAACGGCCTGCGAACCCAATGCTAAAGATAGGGTGCGCGGGTCGCATGCAGTGTCATGCGCCCATAGGCGGAGCGATCGGGAGGAGGCGCGGACGGGGGCGGAGAATAGCAGCGGCTGTGCACTGACCGACGCAGGTCAGTCAAACGCTAATGTGAAACCAGCCTTACATGTTTCATATTTTCCACATAAAGGAAATATTTTACCAAAGCTTCTACTAACAGTTTTTCACATGGTGTTACACTTTTCCATTTCCTTAAAATCAGATGTTTGGTTTCTTTAGTTCTAGTATAATACAGGCATAAGTGGCATGTGTGAACGCTGCCCAACGAGTACGGTACTTCTAATGAGTGCGATTTAATGCTGTGGATGAATGCACTTCTATGCAAACTCATAGTAAGATGCCTAGGTGTCTGCGTTCAGGAAATATATACCGTTATCGATGAAAGCATAAAAGAAGTTTGATTTTTAAATTTGTCTGTGTTAAAAATATGCGAATGCTCCAAAAATCCAAGGAAGGGTAATTTAGGTTAACAAAGTTAAAGTATTAAAATAAAAACGGAAAACAAAACAATGCACACATCTGTGGCCTCATAGCTGTGTACACCACATCATAAGGACAAGGCCATGTATTTCCATACTTCTGGTAATGTCTATGTGATCACCGATGTTGGATCCATACCTGCGGATAGCCATCAGCCGAACATAAAAGGCCATGTTCACATGTCCAGTAATCATCCATTCAAAACAAATCCAGTAGCAACCTATTGACAAAAAGTCGTGCGGACAAAGGTTTTTTGTCCAGCTAAAAAAACAAAACAAACAAAAAAAAAACAAAACCAGTTTTCAATTGGATTTCTTTTTTTTTACTTTGAAGTCTATGCAAAATGGATCCGTTAAATAGCCATCAGCTTTTGTTCCATTTCAAACTGATCCAGAAAGCAAAAAGCAAAAAAATGGATTCCTTTCAAATGAAAGAAAAATATTGGACTATTTAACAGATCCGCTTTCAATAGACTTCAATGTAAAAAATAAACAGATCCAGTTGAAATCAGTATGTTTTTTTTTTTAGTTGGACATAAAAGTTGTATCCGCACAACTTTGTGTCAATGGATTGCTGCTGGATCCGTTGTTACGCAAAATTATAGGACATGTGAACATAGCCTAACGTGTATGGGGGTCTCCTGACTCTTCCTTGATAGATTATGTCGGAGAAGATAAGGATCGAGCAGTTTGAATTCTATCACCCGATCTTTTCTTTTCTGAAGCTTACTCCACTCTCCCCATAGAGAACACAGGAACATTCGGCCGAGAGAGACAGCTGTTGGCCGAGAGAGACAGCTGTTGGACGAGAGAGACAGCTGTTGGCCGAGAGAGACAGCTGTTGGCCGAGAGAGACAGCTGTTGGCCGAGAGAGACAGCTGTTGGCCCAACTACTTCAGGTGAATCTGCACTCAGTCACTTTAAATCTTTCCCTGCACTGCATCTGCTAAACCTATGTAGTCAGTCATAATTATTCTATACTTAACCATACTCATGTGTAGTATGGATTTTCATTTGCAAAAATGCCTGAACCCAATCCTCCATATGTGAACATAACCTTCACATGAACAACCTGATTTTAGACCCTGATGATACACATTAGACTTGGGACAATCAAACACGTCAGTATCGACAGGTTCGACCTCTGGTCTAATTTGTAGGGGGCGCCGGCTGACTGATGATCGAGAGAGATGTCAGTCGGAGACTTTCTCAAAGAGAACACACGAGTGCTCCCGTGTTCGGTAGAGTCGGCTGAGATGGCGATCTTTTGGCCAACAGCCATCTAATTTGTATGGCCAGCTTAAGACCTCTGAATAGAAAATAGCCTAAGTTGGCTGACTGGCTTCTGGAATTTGTAGAATATAAGAAATAAATGCTAGTACGTAGCCAAAACTTGAGGATTTTGCTCCAAAACGTCTAAACGTACCCTGATACAATATATGCATCACATCAATGTAACAAGAAATCCCAGACATAAAAACTATCTGAACCATAAATATATTCCTGCAAACTTCCCAACACACACACACTATCCTGAACAGAACATGAGATGCGGCGTGGTGGGTTAGGAGCGCAGTCGAGCACACACACGCACTCCACATTAACTCCGGCACGCACACACAACACACATTGCATCCAGCTCACATCTCCACATTGTTCCTATCATTACATCTAATTGGTAAACATGATTGTGGAGCTGGGAGAACAGACACTTAACGAAAAGCAACAAAAAGGGAAAAAATGAAGTGAGAGAGAGTGTGCAGACCCCAGGGAATTACCAAATCAATTAACAACTAATTCAGGATGTAATTTCCGGATTGCCTCTTAGCACAAAACTGTATCTTTAATTTCTCAAGCAATAAGCATCATCCAGAGAGAGGGCTCTAACACACACTGACGCTTCAAATGAGTTTACAAGTATCTCTTTTTGATTGGCTATATAACATTATTTTCTTCACAGTTCGTTGACACTGCTGCCGAGTGCTTGGAAAGATTTAATTATACTGGTACAATCGTTAGCAGCTTTCAGTCCCATCCACAAGGACTCGTAATGAGTCTCTGTGACTCAACCAACGCTGGGTGACCAAATTATATGCGGCAAAGAGATACAATTCCGCTCCTAATGGGAAACTGTTTATGGGCCCCATTTAATAAAGATTTGTCCCAGAGGCTCTGGCGCGAGGCACTGGAAAGAAAAAAAAAAAAAGACGCACAAACTTCTGTCCAGAGATCTGATCTATCTCCGGTGACAGCGGGCAGGGAGTCTGTATGAAGTCCTGTATCACTGGTTTAAACTGGAGCTGTCACCAGTTTATTTGTGGGCATCTCATAGATTTATGGCAGCCTATCACTTTAATTATTAATGCACTAAAATCTACTCGTAATTCTGATTTGAGTTCTGCTACCGTTTTACAAAGCAGAGACCCTTGGGGACAGTCGGCAGTACTAGCGCCTCACAGAGAAGCGCTACACTCTGCATTATTACAAGAAAAATAGCACATGAAACATCGCTCAAAAATATGGATTGCGTCTCCCGACAGCGGGCTCCAAAGACCTGCAATGCAGGGAGGTGCGAGGACACATACGAGCGTATGAATTGCAAGCTCTGTTCTCCAGTCCATTGTCCGTGGATGCATTACGGGGCCAATCCAGGGGTGAGGGGGGAGCAGGCAGTTCGGCAGCTGATACCTCATGAGCCACCTCCCATCTGCCAGCAGGAGCTGCATGTCACCTTCCTTGCCTCATTTGTACCTCATTAACCGCCTCTGACTTAACAAGATTTATGCAAATGGCACCAGAGGAGCCTCTGCCTCCCACTGCAATCAGGCGTTCTCTATGTACAGCTCTCTGCAGCCAGAAGTGAGAGAAGTCGCTACGAGACAGAA
>VIAB01000127.1:297341-311529 GCA_009801035.1 Oophaga pumilio
AACAATTCCCAAAAACAATGTCAGAATTTCATTTTTTTTTTTCACAATTTCACTGTACTTGAATATTTTTCCCATTTTTCAGTACATTATGTAGTAAAATAAATAATGTCATTCAAAAGTACAACTTTCCCTGAATAAAACAAGCCCTCATACATCAATGTCGACATAAAAACAAAAGTGTTATAGCTCTGGGAAGAAGAGGAAAAATGGAAACTCAAAAACAGAAACTAGCCACAGAGTGAAGAGGTTAAAAAGGGCTAAGGCTGTATTCACACAGGGAAAATTGGTCATATGCCGATCGATACAGCCATGCTGACACTGTACACAGGCTCTGGAGCGATATAACATATTACAGGTTGGTTATTTTGTACCTGTGAGCAATTTTCCGTGTGGGCATCTTTCCTTGAGTGCATTCCTGGCTGTGGGCATTTTTCTGGTCACCCTGTGTAAGGACTAAGGTGTTTTAATATTGTCCCTTCAGCTTTATAATTGTCTGGATGTCGGACAGACGCAAGTACCTCTATAGAGGTTAAAGAGATAGAGAAGAAGAAAAACCCTCCAAACAAAATAAAAATAGGCTAAGCATGAGACTAAACAACTGTGATGCAACCAAAACACAGTTTCCATCTGTTGTCCCATGTGGCCTTACCCTAGACCTAGAGTAAAGATGGGTAACTGATTAAAAGATGTATTACCATTACATTTAGAAATAAGCAGGCATAAAGATACTCTTGATAGAAGTGTTTAAACCTAACAACTTCTTACATAGCTATAGGACACCACCAAAATGTTTAAAAGGAAATTTGCCTCTAGATTTGGGGCCACTAAACAACCGGACAGTCGCTATACACTCGTGGATTACTGTTCCAATCAAATCCACGTCAACACTGTTCATGGCAGCATTATGGAGTAAAAGGATTTATAAATTACCCATATGAGACAGAGGCATCTAGTGGGGGAGTGAAACGGCATGTACTGTCCTCTGCCTCTTTGCTCCTGAAGGATTACTAATGTATAAGTCCTTTTACTACCTAATGAAGAAAACGCTGGCTGCTGATGGTTTAGGGAGCCCAATCCTAGCGACAGGTTCCCTTAAAGTGTCAATCACCTGCAATGTATTTCTCAGTAAAGTCACGAGGTTGATTATGACGCAGCAGATACTTCCAACTGTCAAATTTTAACTTTTCACCAAGACAGGGGAAAAATGTGTCCAGCATTACTTGATGACCGTCCCACATAGATCACAACCTAGCCCTGACATCTATTTCTAAAAAGCTTTTGAACTTCTAATTTGGTTTTAATGATTTCACAATTGTGCAATTCTTTATAGTAATTCTATCTCAAAACTTTCATGACTTTTCCTCATCTATGGACTATCATGCTCTACAATAAAAAGGAATTACTAAATAAGAAAAAAAAAGGGATGTCATACACAGAAAAGGTAACTGGCACTCTCAAATAAAATACAACTAAAAAGCACATTTTGGTGGGAAAAGCAGTGAAGATTGTAATAATTAGTTCCATGCAAGACTCCAAGTGTAACTGGTTGACGACATGAACATTCACAGATGACTGATCCTTTGATCAAGATGTAGCACAGACATGTAACACTGAAAAGTTGACATCAAGTCACCAGGTTGTGACATCTCACAACCACGTTTAGTATCACAGATCAAAATGTGAACAAGAGCCAGGTTGACCCAGTAACCCTCGTTATAACAAAACTGCTACTCTTTACCCTGGGGGCAAATGATAATTGTAATATGGTATGCAGTGAACTACAGACGAGATTCCAAAAAAAAAAAAAAAAGTCTTCATACGGAGCACACATACAGTAAGGGAATATCTGCAGTACAAAATAGTCAGATCTCAATACCAGGTGACCATAACTGATATGTACACAGAACAAACCCCAAATCTGCAGATAAAAGCCTGAGTCGACAGAGCAGAAATCACAACACAAATACCATGTTCCTGTTCTCTAAATGTCATTGAGAGCTGTCACTGAATGACATTACTGACACAAAGGTTGCACAACACTCTTGATTGGGTAACCTGTGGTTCACAATGTGCCTACTGCCAAAAACCCAGAGGATGGTATGGACAGCAGCAAAGTCATGAACACCTGTAATAAAACCCGCCATCGGATGGTAAAATCCTGGTAGTCAAAGCAGCAAGATCAGGTACCAGTGCTAGTCTTTTAAGGCACTTTACAATGCAACATGTCTTTGAGGGTATCTTCCATTTAGTGAACATACAGAGCTCTGACCAGTCCCACTTGGATGTAACCTGAAAGTTACAACTACTGCTGGTAACTAGAAACAGTCAAACTTCTCAGAAAAGTGCCCTAACCAGTAAAACTTGTAGTATTTACATATCTCACTTTTTATACAGATTTCATTAAAAAGTCAACCTAAGGAGATAGTCATTCCATCACCGTACCAGCTAATGAAACCCAACCCTGGAAATGCTAGAAGACATGTGCTCTCTTGTATCCCCTCTCATTCATTTAGCAGCCAAAACAAACAAGCCCCTCTCTTCACACAGACCCCCATCATCCTGAATTCTTCACCTGTCAGAAAGTACTTCCTGAGCTGAGAAATAAAATAATGCACCTGGGTACAGGCAGGGTGTGCGTCTTACACCAGGTCACCCCCTCTATGCAGCTTATACCACACTGGGGCACATGTATTCATGTGTATGATAAATATGGACACACCAGAACATAGTAACACTTTGCAGAAAGGAAGCAAGCTAATGAATGACTCATAATGGCCTGCACCATCCTAATGCCACAATCATACATGGGCACATGAAGGTCTTATACACTCACAACATCCAGGCCCAATGGCTGATGAAGATAAAAACAGGCACCTTTATAAGGGGATCCATTGACACTCTCAGAGCTGGACTGGACATTATCCACTGCTGCAGGCCTTTTTAAGCTGCTGAAGTAGCCCCTTGACCTAGAGTAACCAGCCCTGGGTGACCGTCCCCCAGGACTAGTGAATGACACTGGAGCGCCATCCTTCCTGGAGAAGATGCCACTGAAGAACCTGAGTAGCCTCTTCTCCTGCCCTCTCTTGTCCATCTCCATCTGCTCAGAGAGCTTGTGCAGATCACTATTATCCAGGGTCCTGTTCTTGCTCTTGCTCCTCTCCCATCTCTCCAGGTCAGACAGGGGGTCAGTCTTGTTCAGCACTTCCCCCACATCCAAGGTGTTCCTCTTCTCTGAGGGGCCCGGGTCACTGGCCAGCACTGCCTCCCTGCTCTCCTCTGCCCTCTGCTGGGTGAGGCAGCTGGAGCTGCTGTGGTGCTTCTCCCTGGTCAGGCTCCTGATCCTCAGCATTTCTCCGTTCCAGTGTCTGAAGCTGAAGCTTCTCCTGAGCAGGCTGGGGTGTCTCCGATCCCAGGCCCCCTCCGCTGCAGGTTTACACGGGGCTGCTGACCCTGGCGCAGCTGGGGGGGCCTCTGGCTCCTTGTAATCCTGGGGGGCACTGGGCACCCCCCGGGCAGCATCAGCTGGAGAGCTGCCTGCACTGTGGTCCCATGGAGACTCCAGCACCGGCGATACCCGGTCCAGCGCAGCATCCCCGGGGCTGGGGCTCTTGTCCTTCCCGGGCTCCCCCCGCCCACTTCTCGGTGATGCCCGGGTGACCCGGAGCCGTCCCAGCTCCAGCTGCCCGGTGCTGCGGGTCCTGAAATTCCTGAGTCCCTGATGCGGCGGGGGGAAGGTGTCCTGCTCCTCTGCGCCTTCCTCCTCCTCCGGGCACCTCTCCAGCCGCGTCTCCTCCAGCTGCTCCTTCTTCACCAGAGTCAGGGAGATCCGGTACACCGTTTTCCTTTGCGGGGTTCCCCGCTCCATCTGGGGGGGCGCAGGGTCCAGTAAATACATGGCCGCTTAGGTGAGAGCGCCCCCCAGCGCGGGGGCAGAGTCGCCGCAGAACACTGGGGGTGCAGGGGCGCCTCACCCCCTCCTCTGGCCGCTGCTAGCCGCTCCACGCTGCCGGCTGAACCCCGGCGGGGGCAGCGCTGACGGGAACGACATGAGGAGACCGGGAGAGCAGCGAGCGGAGCCCGCAGGAAACTGACAGAGAGCGAGGTGCAGACCCGGAGCCTGCGAATAGGAGGGCACAGGGGAGGGGAGACGGGCGGGGGAGCGGCGAGGAGGAGGCGGGAGGAGAGGCCGCAGCTACAGCACAGACACGGCCTCCTGTACAGCCGTAGTACACACTGCCGGTAACGCAGCCAGCTCCCGACCCTAGGAACAGAGGAGCCCGCCGCATAGCAACCAATCACAGCGCGCCTCTCATCCTCTCACCTGCAGCCAAGCACAACTAAGCTAGGATGTAACCAGTTGCTAAGGGCAACGCCTCCAGTCATAACCCCACACTCAGGTGGTCTGTGACTACCTGGCTGAGAGGCCACCCCTCCATCCAGCTGTGACAGCGCTGCACCCCATGTGGCTCCACCAAGCCGTAATGGCGCTATTCTCAATAAAGTCCACTGAAAAACATATCCGACATAATTCCTGTGAAACAGACGCGGTATCAGAAGAATACTGCGCCAAAACTGGTCAAAACTCCAGTTATGAAAACAACCAATATGGCGTCACCACACTCCTGCACAGGCTCCTAGTCTGCTCCAAATGCCTCATCATAAACCGCTTCAAATACGCTTCCTATATACTTTACTGGAAATTCCACTTCGCTCCTCGCATGGAGAGGATTTTTTTCCCTCAGAGGAGGTTTTGAAAACATTGTAGAGTAGAAAAAGAGGACCATGACGCGTCTGAGGCATTTTCCTTATTTCACTTTCCCCAGTCCCACATGCTCGGTGCCTTGGGGTGATCATCGACTCTGCCCTCTCTTTCAAACCACATATCCAAGCCCTCGCCACCTCCTGCCACCTCAAACTCAAAAATATTTCCCGGATCCGCTCATTCCTCAACCATGAAACCACAAAAACACTAGTGCACGCCCTTATCATCTCCCGCCTCGACTACTGCAACCTCCTACTGTCTGGCCTCCCCTCTAGCACTCTGGCACCACTCCAGTCCATCCTACACTCTGCTGCACGACTAATGCACCTGTCTCCCCGCTATTCCCCAGCCTCCCCACTATGCCAGGCCCTTCACTGGCTTCCTATTGCCCAGAGGCTCCAGTTCAAAACCTTAACCATGACATACAAAGCCATCCACAACCTTTCTCCTCCATACATCTGTGACATGGTCTCCTGCTACCTACCCACACGCAACCTTCAATCCTCTCAAGATCTCCTTCTCGACTCCCCCCTCATCTCTTCTTCCCACAACCGCATACAAGACTTCTCCCGGGCTTCCCCCATACTCTGGAACTCCCTGCCGCAAAACATCAGACTTTCACCAACAACGGAGACCTTCAAGAAAAACCTGAAGACCCACCTGTTCCGACAAGCCTACAATCTGCAATGATCCTCAGTGTACTGAACCATCGCACGACCAGCTCTACCCTTTCCTAGTGTATCCTCACCCATCCCTGTAGACTGTGAGCCCTCGCGGGCAGGGTCCTCTCTCCTTCTGTACTTGTGTGTCCCTTGTCTAGCACATGTTTATTGTACCTGTCTATATTTTTCCCTTTTCATATGTAAAGCGCCATGGAATAAATGGCGCTATATAAATGTATAATAATAATAATAAAAAGTCGACTCCATACTGGTCACTGACAAGTCAAAAAAACAGCAAAAATATATATAAAAAAAAGTGAGGGAAAAAAAACTTGCAAAAACATCTTTAAGAAAAATAAAAGAGTTTCCAAAAAAGAAGCCCTTCCTAACGTGAAGTCCATTTGAAAAACAATTTTTCCACCTCACGTGAACCCCATGTGAACTCAGCCTGAGGCTTCAGCAACTCGGCGATGTCACGACATTAGAACATACAGGTCATGCAACCAAAAAAAGCAAAAACATGGTTAAAAACATGCAGGTAATAAGCTGCGCATGGCTAAGACTACATTCACACGCCATTTTTTCCTCAGACAGCACCGCACCCATAGAGTATCATTGGCCCATAACATCAGTTCAGCAGCATCTCCAGTCCGCGAGGTGTAAAGTGGGTCCTGTTCTCACGCGACTGAACCTCAGACTCAGCCTTTAAATTATATAGGGATTTGTTATACATGGATGAAACATGGACGACAGACTTTGTAATTCAGTTTTCCATCAGTATTTCTTCAGTTTTTCAATGATCTATTGTCAAAGGGAATCTGTCAGCAGGATTTCACCAAAGACGGCCTATCAGTTGTGTGACACCAGGCAATGGAGTCACCAGTCAAGCAGGAATAGGTGGCGATGGGCAGGGAATAGAGCTGGAGTGCCAGAGGCTTCGGATCTACAAACAGCTCTTCAGCCTAATTTGCATATCGATTCAAAGCTGATTTTTCGATAGTGGAGGATTGGACCGGTCATGTAAGGGTATTGCTGGGCTTCTGTTGAAAAGAGCTACATGAGCATATAAATATTTTGGAGTGTGAAATCCTACTGACGGATTCCCTTTAAGAGTCAATAGATAAAAAATTAAGTTCACACAGTCTTACCTGCCTCAGTTTTTAAAAAGAGATGAGGAAAATAAACAAAAAACAGATGCAAATAGGATAAAAAAAGGTCCATTTCTTGAGGATGTAAAAATTGACGTGAATGTGGCCTTACGCTGAACTCCACACTGCACTTCTTACCATCCATCTGCATTCAATTGTATTATGGTTGTGTCACGGTCACATGTAGTAACGCGATCACATTCCCAATCATTACTTGCAATGTCACACAGCGCGACCTTGCAATCTTTATGTCAAGCACCTAAATTACTGTAGTTTGTCATTTTGGTTAAGGTTACACAATCTGCCTCATCACACAGCCATAGGGGTAGGCATATTTTTCAATTAAGTTTGTAAGAAACCTGTTTGAAGATAGGAAAGCGAGGGTCCCACCACCGTATTCTCTCTCATCCGAGAGAATCGGGCCCATTATGCTCATCATACTCTGATCCAATTTTCCGGAATGAGGAGAAGATGGGGAAAAAAAATTCTCCATTTTCCATGCAGTCTGATGTTTTCTACAGACTCAATGACTTGTGTAGCCAAGCGCGATCCGAATATCAGATCAAACTACAATTTTTTTTCTCGAATCCGCACTGTCTGAGGAAAAACAAATGGACATGTGCACGGCCCCATAGACTAACAATGGTCAGAGTGAGATGCGATGATTTGTCTGTATGAGCCCTTATAGAGGTGGATGTTAGGCTATATACAAACAGAGTTTGTGAATGCATCTACTCCAAAATCCTCCTTTAACAAAAAGAGAAAAAGCTTCAAATAGTCTTTGAATACTCCAACTTGTCTTCATACGAATGTGAAATTCACTTTGCAGCTGAGCATTATTTTCCAACAAAGTGTTTAAAAAAAAAAGTCACGCTGGAAAAAAAAAAGTGATATAGAATCTACTCCAAACTTGACAAAAGGCTGCAAAAAAAAAAGAAAACAGGTAAAAAGGAGCGTTACCTTCAGTGGATTCATCTTAGGCTATGTGCACACGTATGAGAATTGCCGCAGAGATTTCCGCGGCAATCCCACACATACCCGGCTGCGGTTATAGATACGCGTATTCCCGCTAAAAAGTAGCGTTTTGCAAGCGTAATTAGCTTGCAGAATGCTAGCGTTTTCCAAGCGATCTGTAGCATTGCTTGGAAAACTGATTGACAGGTTGGTCACACTAGTGAAACAAGTGACCAATTTTTTACTATTGATGCTGCCTCTCCTCCAGACCCTGGGTACCATCCGCACTTCAACCGCTTACTTTGCGCATGGTGGGCACAGCCAATTGCGAAAAGTAAGCGGTTCAATGTATTCCTATGGCGGCGGAATCGCCGCAATTCCGGAAAAAGAATTAACATGCTGTGGTTTTTTTGCGGCAAAAAACGCAGCATGTGCACAAAAATTGCGGAATGCACTCTATTAATAGGATGCTTAATGCATGCGTTTTTTCGGCGGAAGACCGCCGCAAAAAATCCTGAACGTGTGCACACAGCCTTAAAAACAGTGCGCGCTGCCCGGGAGCTGTCAGAAGACTATAGCACCTGCGTAGTTGCCTTTCCCCTGATCCCTCCCCGTAGTGTGTTTTCATGTATTCACACTGCGGGGCTGGCAATCTGGCGCCTGCGCAGTCTACATGTTTAGCATGTAGACTGTGCAGCTAAACATGTAGACTGCGCAGGCGCCAGATTCCAGCCCCGCAGTGTGAATACATGATAACACACTACGGGGAGGGATCAGGGGAAAGGCAACGACGCAGGCGCTATAGTCTTTTGACACTTCCCGGGCAGCGCGCACTGCGCATGCCCGGGGACTGTTACAAGAGCGCAGAAACGAAAGTAAAGAAAAAAAAGGTCTGGAGGAGGCGCGGTGACACTCAAGCTGCTTTATGGACGGCTGGGGGGAGGATGAGTCGGGTAAGAGGACATACCTTAATGACACATCTAAGGTATGGGGACCTAGTTTTAAAAATGAATATTTCAGCGTTGGAGGGGCACAGATGTAAAAGTGCCACCTTCACAGACTGCTGCCTTAGTGCTGCTGAAGATGGCTCTTTTACTTCAAAACGGCTGGGGGGGGTGACAAGTTCCCTTTAAGAAACATGTTCGGGTTTTTTTTGTGACATAAAATCCAACAGCCTAATTCAATCTCAATGATGACAATCCAATATGGCGGCCTGGAATTTGATTTTTAGTTTAGGGGAAATGTTGTAAAAGTAACATAAAAAGAGACTGATTGTTTAGTAGAAATAAAGCACTAGTACAGATATGTGGTCAATGAAGATCGGCCCCCATTCTCTCTCAATATTTCATCTGAGAATTTCCACTGTGCTAAAATTCTGTTTATTTATTTTGCTACAATCAATGCAAAAGAAAAAAAACAAACAGTAAACCCAACAATCATAATCGTCGTATTGAGGAAAAGTCTTTATGGTCAACGGTGGAACAATTCTACAACTTCTCCCTTTACCGTAGACAAAGTCAACAAGTCTCTCTAGGGATTTCTTACTTACATCCTTCGACTTCATCTGAAGCAATACACAAGAGGACTACGAGACAAATATAACCATCACACAAGTCACAGTAATCACGACATTCTGGAGCGGTGTGCACAATATTCATAGGTGAACAGATAGGAACGTTTCCCTATATACAGTATGTGGCGCAGTTCACTCCAGAGCTGCAGGAGTTAAACCAGCAATCATTGGATGTCTGACAGCCCCTCCTGACATGAGGGAGGCAGCCTGGCCTCTTCACAATGATCTGCCACAATAAATTAGCTGCCACAGTGCCCATTACTCTGTCTGCAAGGAGTGAATGCACTAAGTGCACCTGAGCCCTACCTTTCAGCACCCCCTCTATGTAAACATTAACTTAGCGAGCCCTCCCCTTATAAGCAGCACTACACTCAGATTGACATCCCCCCTGTCCATAAGATCACATCCCATAAAGCATTTCTGTGAAGATCTGACCTCCCCAGTAAGACAGTGGTGATTAGATTCTGCATTACATAGCCATAGGCGCTCAGTGGGACACTATATGATCCCTTCTTTGCAGCACTGTTTAATACGGTTTGTGGTAGAATATTGCAGGTTTTCTTTGTTTTCAGTTTGCGTTTATAAGTCTCTGAAAAAACTGGAGCTACAGTAGGTTCAGATGATGAGTTTTTGGTGATTTTTTGACCAATGTGAATTTACACTTAAAAGGGAATCTGTCAGCAGTTTTTTTCCCTATGTAATCTGAGGACAGCGGAAGGTAGGGGTTAAGACACAGATTTCAATGACGCTGAAACCGGGTGTATGTGTCCAAATCTGCGCTGCTGATAAGGATGAATGTCAGACGATATTCTTCTAAGCTTTCTTTCAAAACAGGTTAATAGTCAACGCGCTTCGAGGTCATGCAGGACCTCTTCCTCAGAACAAAAACTTTACAAAACCCATGTAATCTGAGGACAGCATGAGGTAGAAGTTAAGACACAGATTTCAATGATGTGTCTCATGTCAAGCTGTGTGCTGTTTATTTAAAACCTTCATTGTATCGCCTGGTAATTATCACTGTCTGGACTACAGCAGACAAGGCATAATAGTCCGACTCCGCCCCTCCTGTGATAAGCAGCTCACTGTCTACAGACAATGTACATAAAGAGTCTGGAATAGGCGGGGTCAGCTTTCTCAGCACTGCTAAATCTAGAAACTCTGTCAGTTTACTGGGTGCAACAGTTCTAAGTGATACATCATTGAAATCAGGATCTCTTTGCCTCACTAGATCATCAGGTTTTCAGAGGAGGAAGCAAAAACCTACTGACAAATTCCCTTTAAGGATCATATGCTGTCATTGTGGAAAAAACTGGCAGCACTCAGATCAATGTCATTCAGTTAAATTGTTCAGATGACTTTTTTTTTTCTTTTCTTCCACACGGACCGATTGCGTACATTATTCTTTTCCATATTTTGGATGAGACTCATCTCGTCAAGTTCACAAAAAAAAAATAGATCTCATGCAGATCAACCATATAGCTGCCTATCTTTACCGCTTTGTTGCAATTCTTTAACATAGGAAACTATGTTTAGTATTACCGTATACATTTTTTATCATCGAGGTATTAATACAGGTGCCATACAGCTAACAATACTAATGTAAAGAAAATATCAGTTTCTTCTGGATGAAAATCAGACACATTTTTTTATACGCTCATGTGAACTTAGCCATATATGATGACTTGACTGATGATCTAGTACAATGACTGTTTTTACACTACAGAATTTACGTAGATCACATCACCATATAGAAGACCTTCATTAGCCTTTCCCCTACTCGAAAATCTAAAAACAGTATCCAGAGAATCCCCTATCTACTTATTAAACATCTGTTCACTTCTGCACCGTGAACAGCACAACCCTACAAATGCTGCAGTTATTTATTATGGTGTCAGCCTGAAAACATAGGAAGGTAGAGAGCGATGCACAAAGCTCAGAGCCCGCAGCAACACTAAAGCCCAACTCGACATTATGCAGTAATCCTGCTTCAGTACCCATACTTTATACTGCGCTGTGCTGGCGTACAAAATAAACACATGAAGGAAGGAAAACAAAAGCTGTTTTTAATTAATGCAGCCAATACATGCCGCCTGGCTCGAGTCATGTTGGAGCAGGCTAGCATTTTATTTTAAATACAGAATATCTGGTTAAAAAAATTCTAAATGGCAGCACAGTGAAGTGGAGCCTTCTGCAGACAAAGGGTTAATGATGAAATGGCCAACCAAATCTGATTTAGGCCAAGTTAACACAAGAGTATGCAAAATAGTCCATGTGCCATTTGTCTGTTTTTCATTTCCATCTGTCCGCTATGTACATCCATGCGCCATCCGTATTTATGTTTTGTACATCTGTCATATACAGTTAAGCATCTCAAAGGGGTTACCCACTACTTGGAGAACTACATCTCAATCCTTTTGTAAAATAATAACTACCGGTGCCGCCACTGGCTCTCCCAAAGAGACATGCACGCGGTCACTTCACTCTCTCCACCTTCGGACAAATCACATACATCCGGAGGAAGTGAGAGCTGCTCTCACCGGTCTTACTAAATTGCGTCCACATGTCTGTAAGGTTTTGGGATGGCAAAAAATGGGAAAAAAATAATCCAGTCCTTGATCCATTCTTTTGAATGGGGACAGAAATGTCTTAAAATGTCTTCTTCATCACGGAAATCCAACTACAGTCCTTTATAAAGAGGGATCAAAAAACGTAGTTGTCACAACTTTGTCCAGCCCCCCAAAAAACTGAATAGCATCAGGATCAGTTTTTTTTTTTTTAACATTTACATCTATGGGAATGGGACCATAATGGATGGTCATCTGTTATGTCATCCACTGACAAATCAGTTTTTTAAGCACAGCACATGCACGGAACACGAAAACGGATGCAAAATAGAAAGGATCTAATTTTTCCTTTTTTTGTGATACAGAATCCATTACAAATTGATGACAACTGAACTTGTGAACAAATCCTAAAATATATTGATCTGTAGCAGCTCTCCTGTGACACTTGCCTTCATTGGAGTTGGTAGAGTTTTAATAGACTAGTTTAGTCCTGATGTTTCTTTGAAGTTTTGTGTCTCAACATCTGTTGATCCCTACTCCACGCTTTTGACCTCCTCAAATCAGGTAGATTTGTTTTCACTCAGACACTACACAGATTAGAGGGCACTAAAAACTAATGGCGGATGCCAGTATACCCCTATCATTAATCAGTTCAAAGAGAAAACGCAGGTCTATGAAGGAAAACCATGGAACGCATAAAGGAACTCCTCAATTTACCAACAAAGCTTACAGTGTATTTAAATGTAGCACTTTGTGTCTGACAAGAGTCAAATAATCTTTGTTATATGAATAAATAAGATAATTACTGTTAATACAATGCAGTGTGTTAATGAGGCACATGCTATACTTAATATATTTGGAGCGTTTTACTCTAGCAGACTCTTCATTAAGACTCGTGTACAAAACGCCAGTCTACATATCAATCTGCTCCATAACAAGCCATCCCCAGATAGGACGGCGTGTGCAATATGACCGGCTCTCTGTAAGTAAGAAATGAATGTCAGTGATATAAGGCATGGAAAACAAATTCTGCTTCCAATGAGAAATTATATACAGCACATCTGTGGCTGTCACTTCCTCAGGACTTCCTCAATAGAGGAAAGATCAAGATCTTCTGTATGGGTCACATGCTGCTATAATTTGTCTAAAACAATTTACTGTGCAGCAGAAGGGGAATGAGACTAGACAGGTTTTGATGGCTGACAAAATTCCCCATTAGCCACATAATATCATTACTTACAGGCCATGTTTTCACATGCAAAAATGCTGCATTTTTTTCTGCAAGTATCTGTTCAAAGGTATGCAATGGCAATCTACTCTGATATTTGCCATTTCAATGCATTTTCACTTTTTGTTCTTGTTTTGGTGCAGATTTGATGCATTTCTATGCATATTTTAACACAGAACGACTGGGATTCCTCACTTGTAAACACAATTTGAGGGGTTTTTTTACATGCATTTTTTTCAGGCTTCCCATAGAATCTTATATAAGAAAAAAAGGCATAGAAAAGCACAATCCTCCTGTTTGGTGCGTTTTATTGGTGCAAAAATCGGCGTTATTTACAGTAAGTGGGAACACTGGCATAAACGCCAAGTGATGAAGCACAGCTATTCCTATGCATAGATGAGTGGGGAATACACCTGGTTAACACAATTCTTTTATTTATTTTACTCATTAATATAGCGCCATTAATACCATAGCGCTTTACACACATTATCGTCGCTGTCCCCGATGGCCTCACAATCTAAATTCCCTATCAGTATGTCTTTGGAATGTGGAAGGAAATCGGAGGACCCGGAGGAAACCCACACAAACACGGGGAGAACATACAAACTCCTTGTAAATGTCCTTGGTGGAATTTGAACCCAGGACACCAGCGCTGCTTTCAATAAGTTGTGGATTTTTTTTTGTTCCCCCACCACCTCCATTTCCTTCCCATTCTTTCTCTTTCTGCTTTCCTTTCGCCTTTATATTCCTCGAGCACAGATATTATTATAGCGCCATTTATTTCATGGTGCTTTACATGTGAAAAGGGGTATACATAACAAAAAAAGTACAATAATATTAATAATTCAAAACGAGTCATCGACTGGTACAGGAGGAGAGAGGATCCTGCCCGCGAGGGCTCACAATCTACAAAGATACCGTAATTATTTGGTTCATGTTACAGCTTATATTAATACCACAGCAAGCTGATTATACTTGGATTCTAAAGTTTAACAATAACGTACCGTAATATTAACAATCGTCAACTTTTTTATTGTCATTATTGAACCTAATTGGAATCTTCTGTTTTCATATCAATAGTGTTAAAACCCAACAAAAATATTTGAAGTAAAAAAAATGGCCTATCCTGTTATCCTGCAAGTTATTCTGTGATCAAATGAGTCTGGGCAACAGCTCAGGGTGCATTTACACCCAGTTATCAGGAATGAGTATTCCTAGGAACGATTAATTCCTGATAGTTGGCAAATATAAAAAGACGGCCAATCACCAGATTAATGAGCAAAATGCTCGCTATTAG
>VIAB01000127.1:356962-371375 GCA_009801035.1 Oophaga pumilio
GAGCAGAGAAGGCCGCCCGTCATTTGCTCTGAGCAGAGAAGGCCACCACGTCATTTGCTCTGAGCAGAGAAGGCCGCCTGTCATTTGCTGAGCAGAGAAGTCGGCCCGTCATTTGCTCTGAGCAGAGAAGGCCGCTCGTCATTTGCCCTGAACAGAGAAGGCCATCGGTCATTTGCTCTCAGCAGAGAAGGCCGCCCATCATTTGCTGAGCAGAGAAGGGTGTCCATCATTTGCTCTAAGCAGAGAAGGCTGCCCGTCATTTGCTCTAAGCAGAGACGGTCACCCGTCATTTGCTCTGAGCAGAGAAGGCCAAACGTCATCTCACGTTGATAGTGCAGTATTTGTTACATTTAGTGTATACTCCCGGAGACAATCAATATTACTTACTCCAGTAGTTTAGTGTGAACTATGAAAGCCAGAAACACAGGAAAGCAAATGGATTCCAGCATGGCCTGAGAATGAAGACTAAATTGTGAACAAATATCCAACATTGGAGACAAATTTGCATTAATTAAAGTTCATTACGCTGTGCAAAACAATGCTGGTTAATACGACTATTTGGGCCTTTAATTCTCGCTCTACAGAAACAGCAGAGTGACACTTATAAAGATAAAGCCTACAATCATCCCTGACAATGGTGTGAGACAGCTGTCACCATCTTCCAGAAGGCTCCATTCTGTATGACAAACATGAAATTAGGAGGTAAAATAGCTGTGAAGGAAGGAGATCTGTCTGTCTAGGGATTTTCTGCTCTCTCTTATCAGCCCATCATTCTCATCTCTGTACAGACACCGCACAATAGATGGTCACTATCACAACAAACAGTGCTTTTGCTCTTCAAGAGGTCATCATGATGACATTGGAGCAATGAAGTGACAGAGAAGGTGAATACCATAAATACTAAAAGCAGAAAGCATAGTATAAAACCCATAATACTTTTATACGCCACCGTAGAGAGATGCATGTATTGTGAAGCAAGTCAAAGACAACTGAAGGAGTGAAATATACGGGTTATCAATGTGTACAGGATCGGGATCAGTATGTGATCAGTATGAGATCAGTATGAGTTCAGTATGTCAGTGTATGAGATCAGTATGTGATCAGTATGTCAATGTCTATATGATCAGTATGTAATCAGTATGTTAATGTGTATGTGATCAGTATGTAATCAGTATGTGATCAGTATGTCAATCTGTATGTGATCAGTATGTAATCAGTATGTCCATGTGTATGTGATCAGAATGTCAATTTATGTGATCAGAATGAGATCAGTATGTCAATGTGTATATGATCAGTATGTGATCAGTATGTCAATGTGTAGGTGTATTTGATCAATATCACTTACACAATGGACTAACATTGGCCCAAGTTGATGCTTTTAGTAGGACTGGTGGATCATTCTTACATGTACTTGATATTCAGTTGACCTTTGTTTGACAAATGTTAGCGGGAAAAAATAAAAATAAAAACATTGGACATGATGAATTTTAAGATGCCCGATTCTTGTTTTCTCAAGTCAGATAAGCCACTAACAATGTCAGAGCGGCTTATACACATGCTCCCATTAAATGGTGTGGTTACCTCCAGGTCACAGCTGAGCTTCCTACTGCACATGCTCACAGCCACTTAACCTGTCCTAACACACTAGGACCGCTGTCAGTGTGATTAAAGGTATGCAGGAATTTATTTATAATGACTATTTATTTTCTATTCCAGAGAATCCCTTTATGAGGACACATCTTCAGCTGAACAGACCATTCATGTGTATTTGGAGGTCAGGAGGAACAGCTGTCGAGAGGAATAGCTGTAGGCCAAGCGAATGTTCAACTGTTGAAGGTGTATGGCCCTAAGCTGGATGAGCTGCCATCTAACAACGTGGGCCAGTTTGAAGGACACAACAGCGTCTAGTGTACAGATGGGAATAAGTAAAGTATCTACAGGAACATGTATAAAAATGGTCAGACTAACTAAACTGCCATAAAAAATATTTTGCAGACATCGAGCAAGTTTTAATTTTCACCAATCTTTTATATTAATGCAGTTTCATCCATGTCGAAAGTGCAAGATTATATCGGCATCTGGAGGATATCTGCTCTGTAAACACAATGTCTGGTAGCTTTGAATATTTGCCAGATGTAGATTTTTCAAAGTCTTAAAATAAAGATGGGTGTGAACTGGTGCTATTTTATCAGCTTGAGTCATGAAGAAAACTGTAGGATGTGCTCGACTGATTTTCTTTTTAAAAGTTGTGTGTCTGGTATACAGCTAAAAAGGACATCACAGGAGAAGCACTGTCAACTACTGGCATAGAGAAAAACATTGCTGAGAACACGCCCAGCGACACCGATTGGTTGGAAACAGACGAATGACAGCAGCTCACTAAGCTCCTCCCAACAGTTCTTTTCAGCTGGATGCTGGCACTTTATACAACCCTCCCAAGCCATGAGTTAAGAACCTGTATAGTGGAAGCTTGTTACTTTAACCCTTTCCATGTATATTAATACCTTAGTTTAAATCTCCCCTAAAATAAAAAGAAACAGAATGTGCAATTTAATATTATGTTCACCATTTTGGCAAATATTTTAAATGTATATTTCTGATTTGTCTACTACATAAAAAAAAACATGGTGGTTTACAACCGCTAATGGCAGCTAACTGGGCTAGCCAGACAGACCTCAATTGTATATTATTCTGATTTAACTCCCGAATTTCAAAGCCTTTAAATAACAATTTACAAACTTCTAAAAAAAAAAAAAAAATACAGTGATACAGGTCAACACTTTATTAGGCTCTGGTCACATATCCAGCTGTCATACGTCTGTAGCAGATCTAGAATTAGAAAAAAATAAAAATAAAAACAAACAATTAAAAAAGAAGAAGAAATGGATGCAAATCGGAAGGGCTTGTTCACACATGGTATTTTTGCTGCATTTTTTATAAGAAAAAATGGCCGCATTTTACTGTATCAGTAAAGTGGAAGATTTCATGCTGTTTATTTTTTTCTTGTAGATTTGAAGCATTTTCTAATTTGCAGCCTGCATTTTTGCACACAAAAACATGGCAAAAGCACTCATATTTTTCATAGCATTTTTCCTGCCAAGAGACACGTTTTTGGGGCAGACATGTCTGCTGCAAATACTTAATATGAGCACATAAACAGATCCATTAATGGATGACATAACCAATAATCATTACAATTGGTCTCCCATAGACTTCAGTGTACCACAATAATAAAAAAAAAAATGATGACTAGTCCAATACTGCAATGTTACATTTCTATTTTATGATGCCAAATGATATCCAAAACCGGTAATAACTATGAGAAATGTGAACAGGGCCTTACTGACATCACCTACCAGTAGTCACAATGTAAAAATGCACAATAGTGCGTCTCGATAACCCCATTATGCAGTTCTCCACATTACTCCAGGCAGCATACAGTATAGACAAACTCTGACATTATATGTGCTGAGTACAGTGTGTCGTATCTAAAATCACCCTCACAGTCCAGCACTTCAGGAAAGCACCCGTTCAGATCTACTAACTGTATACAGTACAGCAGCCATTATCAGCGCAGACTCGTAACCGGGATTTGCTGCAGCATCTTGTTGCTGCCGAGCGTCTCATCTGCACTGTCAAGAAGCGGTGAATTATTTCAGACACTTTGATGAAATGGCCCCAGAGAATAACATAGCCTGGCGTGGGATTATATCATCTTGCACAAGATAAAATAACATCAGTTGCTGAATTTACACCAAGGTGTCTTCAGAGTTTGCAGCAAAACTGAGAACATTGGGAAAAAAAAATTCTAAACCTCAGACTTCTGCCACAAAAGCATATTACTATAGTCTAAGGCTAGGCTCACACATCCGTGGGAATTCTACATATGTCAAAAACGGAACATATTTGTCTCAGGTGTCGTCCTAGTTACATCCGTTTTTTTCAATGAAGAGATGCGTCTGCCCACAAGAAACAAAAAAATCAAATAAAAAGACCCATTGAAAGTTTTGATTTTTTTTTAATTAAAAATCATATTCATATTGATCACACTATGCCTTACGATTTGCATCCGTGTTTCACAGGTCGCCATAGACGTGAATTGCAGATTCTGATGAGCGCACACGGATCAGAATCAGACATGATCGGAGTCCCACATTCGGATCCATGATGTCTATGGCTATGTATACAGATCCATGAAACACTACGAATCCATGTGCTGCCCGAGAAAAAAAAAGTATCGGACGGCACAAAGACATTTCACACAGATGTATAAAGGTAGCCTTAAATACATGTTAGTAAAGCTGTTGGGTCCTAATTAAAGAGGATCTTTCACCTGATTTCACAATACAAACCCCATACATTATTAACTTGATCTTTTAGGCCTCATTCAGACATTAATTTTTTGCATACGAGAAAATTGG
Source organism: Oophaga pumilio (assembly GCA_009801035.1). Lineage (NCBI taxonomy): Eukaryota > Metazoa > Chordata > Amphibia > Anura > Dendrobatidae > Oophaga > Oophaga pumilio. Next base: position 361,384 of record VIAB01000127.1, read on the forward strand.
ATTGATTACTCTGATCAGACTCTGATAAGAGTTAAATCAGAGTATGATCAGAGTTTGATCACAATTTGATCAGTGTCTTCCAATTTTCTTCGTATGTGACCTTTCCTTGCGCCTGCGCACTGCAGTACTCTGCTCTGCCCTCACCAGGGCAGAGCAGTGCGCCTGTGCAGGAGCCGTGACGGGAAGCTAAGAAGAGGAGGGCTTCGCTAGAAGATGGGAGGCGCCGGACCGGACCGCGACGCCCATCGGACCGGACGGCGGACCGCCCCTGGGTGAGTTTAATATAACTCGTTTTTCTTCTCTTTCAGGTGACATTGGGGGCTTATCTACAGCATTACAGAATGCTGTAGATAAGCCCCTGATGGCGGTGGCTTCAGCTGATGGTCGAAAAATGGGGTGACAGATTCCCTTTAAGAGCTAGTAAAGCTGGTGTCTTTACTTTGAAAATCTGTGTCAGAATGGCTGTATAATCCATTTTGACAGTTTTAATGGCCAATGTTAAAATGCTAATTTTAATGTGAGGTTATATAGTCATTCTGAGAAGGATTTTCAAAGTAAGTACACCAGCCCCATCAGATATAAAATTAATGTCTGTTTAATAATGGCTGCAGTTTGAATTGTTAAAATGTCAGATCCACTTTGGGTTACAACTCTTACACTACAAGTGGAATCTTCTCTGAGCAATGAAATTCTAATCCATAATGATTTTACAGACAGCGGAACAGCGTTATGTGAACACAATGGCAGTGTATAGCGGAGATGGTAGAAATACCCCATGTGCATGCCTGTGCATAGATGTGCAGTGTCCTGTTTGCATCCATCAGAGGCTGCCAATGCACCAGGTGCGCTGTGTAACTTGTCACCGGACATGCGGAGGCATACATCTTCTCTATGTATGGCCGAGTGTCCTGTGCGCATCCCAGTGTAGTATAAGTGAGGTCTCTGTCACCAGCTCCACACAGGACACAATGAAAAGCTGGCTTATGTCCATACCTCCGGAACTGTACTTCCTATCTACAGAAAGGAGAATTCCAGCTGTGTCGTCTGCCTGAGATCCCAGACTTATTCACATTCTGCGTGTGTCACTAACTATGACAATACTATGAGACGACTGGAACAGAAGCCCTTGTATGTCTTACCCTAAATATGCCGCTCTTCATAGGCAGGATCTCCCGGAAACTGTATTCATAGCACATTCAGCTCCAGTTCAATGAGAGCGAGAGGCTACAAAACTGAGCCGACATTGACATCTGGAACAATCCATGCATTATGATACTGGTAAAATTGCACAGATACATCATTTTTACCTATTGCATCATTTTTACCTATTGCATCCTGAAAAACATTACACATTCCTAATGTAAACATTATACATCCCTAATGTATGTGAGGCAGCCAATACAGCAGAAAGAGATTTATCATAAATGTATAACCATGTGAATGTGTCATAAGCAGGATCAGATACAGAATAGGGGCCCTGTGCAAGAGCAGTATATGGGCCCTTTGCAGTCCAATATGCACCCCATTATGTGTCTGTGACAGAAGCCAATTGCTGTTTAAAGCGAACCTGTCACCAGGTTTGGCCAATAAGGGATAAGGCCAGCTCCATTCAGGACTGATATACAGCATTCCATAATGCTATATGACTACCCCCAACCCGACTTGTAAGAGAAGAAAAAGAGCTTCTAATATACTCACCTGCAGGGCTTTCCAGTATCTCTGGTGTTGGTTTGGCGCCTCCCATCTTCTTGCGATGCCGTTCTCCTTCTCGCTTCATATGCATGATGCATCCCTACCTCATCCACACATGCTCCCCGACATCGCGCTCCTGCGCGGGCGTACTTCTCTTGCCCTGTTGAGAGCAGAGCAAAGTACTGCAATGCGCAGCTGCCGGGAAAGGTGAAAAAGCCCCAGCGCATGTGCACTGCAGTACTTTATGCAGCCCTGGTCTGGGCAGAGAAATACACCTGCACAGGAATGCGATGCCGGGGAGACTATGTGGATCACGTAGGGACACGATCCACACGAGGCAAGAAAGAGGGCGGCGATCGTAAGAAAATGGGATGGCCCGGACCAAGAACATAGACAACCCTTGGACTGGAGTAGGTGAGTATCTTAGAAGCTCTTTTTCTTCTCTTTCAGGTCAGGTTGGGGACATATATAGAACATTAAAGAATGCTGTGTATCAGTCCTGAAAGGTGGTGGCCTTAACTATCAACCAAACCCGGTGACAGGTTCCCTTTAAGAGGTAGAAGTGACTCCCTGTGTGGCTGCACCAATGGTATGTCCACCCCTGGTCTATAGGCTAATTTCCGGCCATCACTGCATTGAAGACAAAATCGGGACCCATCAAAAAAGAGAATAGATCTTCATTCCAGCCCTCTTGCGCTGCACCATGATAGCCTATGAGAGCAGTGGCCTGAGGTCAATGGACACCTGTAGCTGGACATCTGGCTCAAAGCCCAATTTCATGCAAAAGCATTCTGATTGCTTGTGTACACACTGTGTGATTTCTTAGGCTTGGTATGTAATGTCTAATTTCACTTGCAGTACAGAATGGATAAATTATAGAACCAATGGTACGGCCATTTCTCCAAGGTGGCCCAGGAGCTGTTTTTTAAAGCGACACTACCGGGTTGAATGTTGCTGGTGCTACTGTGAGCAGCCTGTGTGGCCTAAACCTGCTACCATAGCCTACAGCGTCTCCAGACTTGTCTCCCATCAAGCACTTCTGGGACGTCATTGGTCGGAAATTGTAAAGGGAGCTGCCAGCAGCGGATCTTGATGATTTGCTCAAGAGCATTCAGAGTGGCAGAACATTCCTCAGACAACCACTGATAACGTCACTGATAGCAGCTAAGGCTGTGTTTGTGTCTTTGAGTGACGCTTATAACCGATACAGAATAAATCAAAATGTTTTGAAAATTTTGTTCCCATTCTGCTCATCATTTGCATGTCATTAACATGTCTAGCCATCCTGTGATTTCCAGAATTTCTCAACTTTTTCTTCTTGGTGCTGCAGCCTGGATGATGAGGAGTGTATACATACATACATATATTTATTAAATATTATCAGATCAGAGATAAACCTTCACATTCTGAATCCAACTTTAACTGAGGAACTGAGGTCCATGTTGCTTGAGAATAAACCAAAATGTAATTTTCAGGAATTGCACTTTGGGACTGATTAATTTTAACCCTTCGCCGTCAGGTTTTATTTTTTTAAGACAATAAAGAAGCATACGCCGATGATTTCACAACTCACAGACCAGTCACCGAGCGCGCCACCAAACCAGAGCAGAGTTGGAGGGGAGAATCGCCAGCAATCCTTTGTTTATTTTCCAGATCGGAGCAGGAGTGTATATCCTGCAATGTGCTGCAGCTGTCATCAATCCCCTCCCTGAGCCCAAACACATCGCAGCTAATTACTACTAACAAAGAGGGGAAAAAGATGATGCTTCGCTATGATAAGACGTCTCAAGCATTGTGCCCATTGTTCAGCTGCTGTATTGTACAGCGCCGTCACCAAATCACTAAACAGTGCGGGCCCCATAAGCATTCAGATAACGGACAACGCTCCCTAAAACATGCAAGTTCAGATTGGCTGAGCGTGCATGTTTATGTCAGTGTTGATTTTTTTTTTTTTTTATTTTAAGGGGTCTGTTAGGCTGGATGTCTGGCCTATATATGCATGTATAAAGGGAGGCCGGGGAGATATCCCTTAGTCAAATAATTGTTAGCTTACTCTAATGTGATGTTTTTAGAAGACTCGTAATGCAGCAATAAAGGAAGTGATGTTATCAGATAACAGGAAACAATATAATAAGTCATTATATACCGTCATATGACCCCCTTTTCCATTGGAAATGGCCCGCTTCTGTGAATAGATAGCTTTACAAACATATAGCTAAGTGTACAAGTAACACAAATAACAGTCAAGTAAATAATTTAAGGCATAAAAAAAGTAAAACGCAAACACTATTATATCTAATCAAATCACATAAATAAGTGTTGTGCTTCTAATACTAAATGTATTGGAAAAACAAGAACATGAGGGCTCCAATAACCTAGATCTTGCTCCGGATCACACTGGGTCTAATGAGCAACAACCTGCAGCCAATCACGTTGCAGGGAGACCGGACGCGCTGACTGGCTGCAGCAGCTCCCTGTTTCTATACTACTTGGGCAGCTCCAATCATTATAATTATAGCAGCTCACTGTTGCCACCTGCTGGTGAATATGAAAATTAAAGCTGTTTGGCATGATGACTATTGCTGTAATCATTCTAGTGATAATGTAAGAAGTAAAAACTTTAGATACGTATCAGTTACGAAAAGATCAGAAATTAGGTCCAACCTCATTGCACATGTGATAGAGGTTTTTTTTTTCTACCATTGGAGGTTGCTGTGCAGGTCTGGTCATATGTTCTTCCATCAGCAGTCACTTTGTGGACAGGAGATCGGTGCAGTCAGTGAGAAAGGCCACATTCACAAGTTCAGTATTTGGTCAGTATTTTACATCAGTATTTGTAAGCCAAAACCAGGAGCGGGTGATAAATACAGAAGTGGTGACGTGTTTCTATGACACTTTTCCTCTGATTGTTCCATTCTGGTTTTTGGCTTATACATACTGATATAAAATACTGACCGAATACTGAACATGGCCAAAGGCTGCAGTAACAAGTGCAGGAGGAGAACAAGTCACCGTATATATTGGGAAATGCCACAATATCCTGTCCCTATCGCATTAGTCTCCGTTCACATGTCCAGTAATCATGCGTTTTGAATGGATCCAGCAGCAATCAGATATTCTAGCAGGACAATAATTTGTGCGTACAACTTTTATCATTTGGTTAAAAAATCAGATTGCAACTCGATCCATTATTTTCTTTTACCTTGTATATTGGATCCGTAGAAGCGTCAAATAGACGCGAAATGGCCGTCGTCCACCCTCTTCCTCCACCTAGTTCCCTTGCATACCGGCATGCCGCCGAATTTATGTCCAAACCAGTTGAAATAAAGGACTTTTACCTAAAGGATTTGGCGAGTGCCTTGTCTCTACGTCTCTGCTTTACGGAATACATAAATCTCAAATTTGTGCACCACCTCAGTATATCCTCAAGTTGAAATTGTGTTTAACCTTACACAGCGTGGGAGTTTGGTGCCGAGTTTCTCCTACATACGTGGACTCAAGCTTACTATCCTTAGGAGAGGTCATTCGTGTCTGGTTTGCCGGAGTCCGACACCCCTGCTGATCAGCTGTTATCGTCGGCAGCGGCCGCCGGTCGTAAGAACTCCCTTGCGGAGCTGGCCGTCTTCTGGTGGTGGTCGCCGCAGGATATTGCATTATCCGCCTCCTATTGATTTGAATAGGGGTCAAATGTGCAGGACCAAGCCTCAGCCACTATCAAAAGACAGCCAGCTCCAAAAGTGAGTGCTCCCAGCCGCCGACACCGATAACAGCTGATCGGCGGGGGTTCCGGGTGTATGATCCCATCTGAACAGACATTGATGACCTATCCTAAGGATATGACAGGTTGTCGTTAAGAAAGATCCTGGCAGCTGCGCAGAATCGAGCAGCTGCGCTGATCAGGAATTACAGCAAGTCCTGTTGTGCTGTGTCCTAAGTCTCACCTTCCATCAATAGCCAAAATTGCTTCCACAAACTGCACAATATAATAATAATAAGAATGTCACATGCGACCTGCTTCTACACTCACAGTGAAATCACTGTGTATAGGAAGCCGCAATTAATGTCATTAACGTTGTAAATATAAGGATAACCACTAGGGGGCAGTACAGGCACAATATACAGGCGCAGGGTTTAGCCAATTCAGCACAAATCACAAACTGTATTTGGTTGTTTTTTCTTTTTCTGACACTCGAGTTGCAACGTTTTATTACGATTTGTGAATGCAAAATGTAGGCAATAAACTCAACCCCAATTAAAAAAGTTTTCTGGGGCAAAGGCAAATTTTCAGCAAGCAACATAGCATGCCCAATCCTAACTGTGTGTAATAAACACGTGCAAATCACAAACTTGTTATCGCATGACAGTCATTCGAATCGGCAAAATGAGCTGAATCCTGACAGTGTGTCTATCACGTACTGTTAGGATCTGACATCTTAGCTTGCTTGCCTAATATTTGCCATAGTCTGTAAAATCCTTCCAAGAGTTGTCAAGTACATGTACATCCCGAGTCCTGCTGTATGGAGAGTCACATCTGGCAATACAAATGCCCAATATTGGCACACACTATATTTACATACTTTGGAAATTCTCTGTGGATATTCTGCATCATACACGGACTGACACATATGAGGCTGTAAGTTCAGGTGGAGTGACCAGCAGTCAGGTCCGTACATTCTGGTCCCCACATGGGCTGTGAAATATGACTATCTGACCCCGGCCTTAATCAAAAGATGTACCGTATATGCCATCAAATTCCATTTAGTTACCGCACTAACAGAGAACATGTGAAATGCTTTTGACCATTAGATGCACGTGTGAACCACTGCATATATGGGATTTAACAACTTCTGACTTTCTGGTAAAACAATGATTGACATTTCTGGACTGTCAATCAAAATGTACCTGGAATTGGCCTGAAAATACACTGAAAACATCTCTAAAAGTATGAACATATTGCACAGCAATGACAAAACAACTTGATGGGCAAATATTCTGTAATTTTTTCATTTTTTTTTTACCACTTCAGACTTCAAAAGCCATTAAATGGCCAAAAGAAGGTTCATTCTTCTGATGGCTTCTGCTTGGAAGCCGACACTTGACGAAAAACACCAGTGGCATTTTCCTGACGCACTTTGAGGTTACGCCAGCATCTAAGGCTGGTTTCACACTTGAGGATGGAGGTGCTGCAGAGGGCGGTGTACTTCCCCCGTGAAGCTTTGCCCACCGCCGCACCTCCTCCGGTCAGCTCCGCCTATGTCTGCATGCGTTCTGCATATTTAACATGGGTACGCAGGGCCATGCGGATGCATGCGGATGCCTCCGCATTCGTCGTTTTGACGGTGCGGCGACTGCAACAAAATGCAACATGTTGCGTTCGGCATAGGAAGTACGCAGCCCGCCGCAGCACCTCCATCTGCAAGTGTGAAACCAGCCTAAAAGACGTGTGTGCATGCTCTTATATAAGGGAAAATATTTAGAGTTGAGAGTCCTCAGTGGTTGATACCTTTTAATGGCTAACTGAAAAGATGGTAACAAATTGCAAGCTTTCGAGACTACTCAGGTCTCTTCATCAGGCAAAGACTAATACAACATCTGAAGAATCACATATTTATATAAGGGTACATTCTGACATGGCAATAATCATAAATTATTGTTCCTAGGAATGCTCGGTCCCCCGATTATCATCCTGCCTAAACAGGCCACCAATCATTTGACAAACAAGCAAAATGCTCGCTTGTTGAGTGCCATGACTTTTTAGCAGCAGTGCATAGTCCTGTGTAAACAGGTGATGGGCTATCAATACCATTATATTCCATTGGGCAGAGAACGATCGTGTTCATTCTGTGCACATAGAAGAGCGGTTGGCTTGTCGTGGTTGACCACACTTTTGTGTCCACATCAAGCAGGCGGACATTACTGAATCAGAGACCAGACATGGCACAGGGTGACTCCGTCTGCCTCATTATAGTGAATGGGCCTGTCGGTGGTTCTGTCCAAATCCTCGTTCTCGGAGCTTTAAAAATAGCCTCAATGCAGCCGCTAATGCATGGCTTCCACACAATGTGAACCCGCCCTAACCAGGCCATTAAATGACCAGCCATGGGATTGCATGTAGCGAATTGGACAGCACAGCTCAGCAATTTAGACACAAGTTGTTGTTTTTTTTAAACTTTAAAACGATTTACAAGTGAGAATTGAACCATATCACACAAGCAAGAACGGTCATTTCTACATTACCTGTCATCACATACAATCAATGCCGGGCAGTTATCAATACAAATACCCAATATGTGTGATAGTGATAATCGGAAAAAGTAAATGGACAAAATGTACTATGAATACAGAACCAGGACTAGACGGATAGGCATGTTACTCCCAGCTCCATCATTAATAAGATCATTTCTGCCGATGTCGGCGTTCTTGCTTTCTCTCCAGCGCTATGTGCAGCTCCAGTGATCACAGATTAGACACTGAGATATCTGTAGAAGTCACCTTGTCGGGATGTGTCTGCACGGATTCCCAGCACTGCTGGAAAGTGGCGTCCTCACCTGTAATTACCAACTGCTATTGCCCTCAGCCATCTAGATCTAAAAATGCCAGTGACCCATATAATAGGAAACCTGCAGCCGTCTGTCCCCCCAGCAGGAGGCAACACTACAGGAAAATTATGTATTTCTAATCAAGATGATTACAAATAAATGAGAAAAGTATCAGTACACATAACAGTAATCAATATACACACGAGAGCGCCCCCTGCTGGAGAATACGTAGTGGTGAGAAAGAGTGATGGCGCAGCACATCTATGTGAGGAGGCCTGTAAGGGGTATCCACTGTAAAAAAAAAAAACACACACGATCAGCTGCAAATGTGATAAATTAAAAAAGGACAAAACACAAACAAAAAGTCCTCGTCTATACTTGGAGACCTGGTGCTAATGCTCCTCTATCAGCGGCCGGCAGGGAAAGGATTCAATGAGGGAACAAGATTTTATCATTATAGCTATTTTAACAATTTTAAGGTCACATGTTGACGGGCGTATACGTGCTATATGATTTTTAATCGGACAGCACACTGACCCGTCTTATTGAATAGGGGTAGTTCAGATTTTTTTTTTTGGGCAGACTGTCCGTGAGGAAGAAATCGCTGCATACAATACTTTCTTCCACGTCTTGGATGAGACTCACACATTTAAGTCTATGGGTGTATGAAAAAAAAAATGAGAAACCACACGGTCCATCAGAGTGGCATCTGATTTCTACAGATAATTTCTATTATAAACCTAGAGACTGTATGTGATCATGTTCATGTTTTAATGTAGCTGTATAACAATGGATCACACACTGGCATCACATGGATGGAAAAAGAAAAATAAACAGACACATACGGACGGCACATGGATGAAAATGAGAAAAAAAAATGTCTGTGTTTTTTGGATGAAACACGGACAATTTTCCATACGCTCATCTGCAGGAGCCTTATAACTGACGTTGGCTCCTAGCAAACAGATAGGCAGCGTCGCCCTCCATTGCTTAAATACTTTAGTAGATTTTACTGTAATAAAAAGCTACTTTCACTAAAAAAAAGACCTCTTACCTCTACTGGCTTTATTAAATAGTTGCATAGTTCCTGAAATGACAATTCTGGAGCATATTTTGTTATTTGTGTTTTGCCCGTATCCCTCTGTTATTCCTCCTGAAAAATTATGAATAAACCAATTGTCTATATGTCCTACACAATGATGAAGTCCAATCAGAGGTGATAGTGTCAGACCCAAGAAGACTGGGTTGTATCTAGAGGAAGAAGTTGGATAACTTTGAAATTCGTAGATATTAGTGATGAATGAACGTGCTGGGATAAGGTGTTATCTGAGCATGCTCCGGTGCCAACCGAGTGTCTTCAGCGTGCTCGATTAATATGTTTGAGTCCCCGCGGTTGCATGTCTCGTGGTTGTTCAATAGCTGCGAGAAATGCAGCTGCGTGGCATTGAACATATTTTTCAAGCACACCGAAGACACTCAGCACATTAGCATGCTCTGATAACACCTTATCCGAGCACTGTTCGCTCATCATCATCATTTACCAGCAGCGCAGAAAAATCAACTATACATCCTTTTTGAAAATCATTTTGTCTTTTTGACCCATGGCTTGCAGCAGCTGGTTTAATTGCTCAGAAATAGTGATGTGCGCAAGTGCTCGTCACTAGAGTTTGCGTAGGGTGCTCAGTTCTGCACAGCGTAGCGGGTGATCGAGTGACATGCTCAAGTCCCTGGGGGCGCATGTTTTGTGGCTGTTACACATGC
>VIAB01000127.1:372200-385902 GCA_009801035.1 Oophaga pumilio
CGGTTTTTTGCTCCTGCCTCCTCAGCTACCAAAACATAACAGACGGGGCAATCCCTGCATGTTTTATGACTGTTTAACAGTCGCAAAATATGCGGCCACAGAGACTCAAACATGTCACTCAATCACCCGCGATACTCGGTGCATACCTGAGCACCCTAGATAAACTCTAGTGATGAACACTTGCGCTCCTCACTACTCAGAAAGTGTTGTGTCTCACAACCCCACCAGGTGAGCAAGTATTCCTCATCTATTATACGTTTAAAACCCTACTGCGCTATTTTTGCTTCCCAGTTTCCTACTAGTTTAGACCCAATAATACCTTTTCATTGGGATAAGTAATGCCTATTTATCAGTTTATTCACACATTTCCAGGAGGAATAAGAGAGGAATCAGTTTCTTAAAAAAAAAAAAAAAAAAAGACACTGAAATATTTACTAAAAGAAACAAGTCAAGAGTGTAGCAGGTGGCAACACAATTACAACAATATTATACAAGGACACACAAGTCCTGCATTGTCCTACCCCTTATATGAACTTTGCTAAACTAAATTTTCACATATTCTAAAGTATTTTCAAATAACATTCACACAACACTAGCCAATAATCCAATGACACCTTGTGTGCACAGGTCTGTACATACACCAGAAGCCTGCAGGTTTACGGTAATGTTCTGCGGCAGCCACTGGTCCTGGCACCAATATGGGCACAGCGTACCTGCCCCCACCATATACCTGGCAGGTGGAATTAAATATAGTCCTGAAACATCTGAAACAACACAACGACATATGGTGGCCCAAACAAAGCACAGGAACACAATATAAGGGGGACGTGCCCTAACTTCATTTGTAAAGGCAGGTCCTGGGGGTAAGAAGAAGCAGCGGTTCTCATCAGTAAGTCTATTTAATAATTGACACGTGTATTTCAGGCCGATTTGGAATAATGTTTACATATCAGATATAACCCGAGCGCTGCAGACACAAAGCAAGTCATGCCTTCCTATAATCATGCTCCTTGGTATTCCAGAGCCTGGCATCCAGCCAGAGCCCAAACAAGGAGTCAGGTTCCCACAGCAGATCTTCCACCAGCGGCCGACCACAGCTGCTGCAATGAGAGGCTTCCTGCCATAGTCACCACTGCTTCCTGTTTGTTGGGACATATATTTGTGTGCTAGTCACAAGAAACTGACTTATGAGAACCTGACATGTCCATGCTGTGCAGAACTTATGTCCATAGTTATGGGGCCAAGTCACAGACTCCACAGAGGAGCTACAACACAGTAATTACAGATTCATATTTATCCTCTAAACCAGGGGTGCACAATCTGCGGCCTGGGGCCCCATGTGACACGTGATACCATTCTGCGTGGCCCCAGTAAGGCTACTTTCACACATCAGTTTTTTTACGTCAGGCGCGATCCGGCGTGTTTTTAAAAAAACGGATCCGGTACCGGATGCATTTTTTGTAATTGACTTTCATTAGCGCCGGATCGCGCCTGATATCGTTGCGTTGCATCCGTTTTTGGCTGGATCCGGCGGAAATGTACATTCCGGCGGCCGGACAAAATGGTCACTGCAACGTGGTTTTTTTCCGGACTCGCCTGATAGTGCCTGAAGCGGCGCATCAGGCGTCTGGAAATAATAGAAGTCTATTGAACTACTACTACTACTCGGTCCGGACATGCGTACCTGCATTTTCCGGCTGCAAAACTTCTTTTTCCGGCTTCAAAAGTTCAGGTCGGATCCAGCAAAAAAACTGATCCGTTGCATCAGTTTTTTCATTTCAGCGCCGGATCCGTCCTCTCAGGTATTCAACGGATTATGCCTGAGTCCCTGACACAAAAAAACTGATGTGTGAAAGTAGCCTAATCTCTGACTCCTCTGTGTTCTGTAATTCTCGTTTACCATGGGGATAGCTGCACTCATTGTATGGTCACGCTGACTCGTTTTTTCCTGAAGTGCTACATAGGGGAGAACAGAGGACCCTCAGTCTACAATAGTGGAAGTTACAGAAATGCAACCCTCAAATAACAGATTACGGCATATGGTATATAGTGCTGTCGATATAACCCTCGGATTAGAATACACCTTCAAATATTTTTGCAGCCCTTAGGAGTGACACCATTAGTGATAAGTGAACGTGCCTGGATAAGGTGTTATCTGAGCATGCTCAGGTGCTAACAGAGTGTCTTTGGCATAATATGTTCGAGTCCCCGCGGCTGCATGTCTCACAGCTGCTCTAACAAACAGGCAATCCCTGCATGTGCTGCGGCTGTCGAACAGAGCGAGACATGCAGCCACGGGGACTGGAACATATGATTCAAGCACCCGAGCATGCTCAGATAACACTTTTTCCAAGCATGTTCACTCATCACTACTGGGCACGATTGGCCGCTCTGTAGCACCATGACCATTACACAGGCTCCAGTTTTGTGTCTCCCATTCCAAATCCACTGCTATTATTCTTCTAGGTACAGTTGCTCCCACCCAGGACCTGTACACTTTATTGTTTTGGGAAATTTGCCAGTGTAAATTCTGGGCATAAGCACTCTTTACATTACGACTAAGGCTGAGCTTACACTTTATATCTTGGACTGCACAGTATGACATCCAAAAGAACCTCAAAGGGTAATTTCCTAGGATAGGTGTAACTTACTGATTTGCTGGAGGTCCAACTGCTGTGACCCCCAGCAATCCAGAGATCAGGGATCTGGAACCCTAAGGACTGGACTCTGCAGCTACATCTTGAATGGTGCACACTTAACCACTGCTCCAGTCATTCATTGTCTTTGGATGTGTGGGAGAATGCCAAAAGTACTTGGCTTTCTCTGGTAGCCCCATTTGCCGAGCATACGCACCTCCACTCTATGTAAGATGGGGCAGAGCCCCGATCTCACAGGTCCAGAGCCCTGATACTTGGGATCACTAAGGTTCCCAGATATCAGCAAGTTATCCCCTTAATCCATGCATAGGGAATAATTAGATTTTTTTGGGAACATTTATTTCTGTCAGTTTCATATCGAGTCTGACAGAAGAGAAAACTTTGTATGTATCAGAGCAGAGGCACATGGAGATGCGCTTGGGCCAATATAAAGTTACACAATGCCGCACATGTATGAGGTTTTAGGGAAATTTGACATATGCATATTACCGTCACATTGTACAAGTCCTAGCCTGACTGCGGGTCTAAACTTCAAGGATTCCTACTGGGACCAAGCAATGATCCAATGTGTATGGCGGTATCCCCACCCTGACAAGGACAGAAGGTGTTGGAATAAATAATGGTTGGGCATGCTCAATCCCTTTTATCTGACGGGAGAAGAGCTGCAGTCCGAGGTGTCTGGCAGAGGCCTGCCATCATCTTACTATGACCATACGGTATCACACAGAGGTAACAAAACTCTCACAGAATAACATCATTGCCAGTTATGGAGCTGGTGAACAGCCATAAAATGCATTAGTCTTAAATCAATCAAACACATTGGATAAATGGATCCTGCTGATATCGTAGCGTGTAAGTGATATACTGCACTATTCTGCCAGGGGGCACAACAAGCCCAGTCCTAGTTCTATAGGTGTCTACACTGTCATTGTGTCCCCAGGATCAATGGGACATGATGCTTAGGCAGGGGGTCAGTCCTCCAGGCGGAGGGTCTAGTGACACAGACTCTGAGAAAGGGAATGCGCATTGGCTTACGGCTGAAAACTATCAAAAAAGAAAAAAAAAAGAAAACAGATATAGCACAGAAATGTTCCCACAGTAGCAAGTCCAGGCCCGTATCGCCCACATCACATCTGAGCATTTCTAAGATATTTGTCACCAGCCCAGCATTTATAGACCACGTGAGGCAGCTTCCATGGATACACAATGGCCACAGCTGGTCAGTGACATGGCCACTGTATACCAACAGGACTACTGATAATACAGAGATTGTACAGCACCTCCATTATAGCCTTGTAATAATAGAAAATATCATAGAAGTTAAGTAGAAAACCAAATAACATTGCAAAAACGACAGATCACAGACAACTGACTGGCTGGTTACAGCAGCTAGTAACATGTCAACAAAACCAACAAAGATCTAGAATTATCCATGAGGACAAGAAAATGAAATATTACCATAGCTACAGAGAGCGGAGGTAACCACAGCCCACCCAGTCCCTAGCACATAGATCTCAGTACCCTCTTGCACCGGCTTCATTTGCCATTTGGGCACCAGTTATAAATTTTCATTTCACTAGAGGCTGAAGTGACTTCAAAAAGGCAAAAAGCATATGATTAAAATGGAGACGCTGAGGGCTGCGGAGAGGCCGAGGGTTGCGGAGAGGCCGAGAGCTGCGAAGAGGGTGAGGACTGCAGAGAGGCCGAGGACTGCGGAGACGGTGAGGGCTGCGGAGAGGGTGAGGGCTGCGGAGAGGGTGAGGATTTTGCGGAGAGGGTGAGGAATTTTCGGAGAGGGTGAGGATTTTGTGGAGAGTGTGAGGGCTGCAGAGAGGGTGAGTGGATACACTATGGAAATGACCAGCTGCTCAATTTATTTAAAACATCTAAAACTGACCACAAACAAACAAAAAAAAAAAGAACAGATGGACATGAATAGAGGCCGATTCTTCCATCCATTATAGACAATTATCCCCAGAGAGCAGAATTGATTCAAAATGTACAATAACCATATAGCTGAATGGAAAACAATCCCATTTACACCTATGCAATACATCATTATGCTACATTATTCAGCAGAGGAAAGCTGGTGCAAGGTATTGCAGTTCACTCAATATATGTAGAAAAGAGCCCTTAAAGGGTTAAATGGACAAAATTGCAAAGTATTTGTAAAAACAAGCAACTTTCCAATACACATCTTGTTAAAAATCTTCCCTGTTCTCATCAAAGGAGGGATTTTTAATTGTATAGTCTACTGCTCATTGCCTAGGTTACTGGCCACTGCTGCAGTCTACCAGAGGTGGCTGTTCTGCTAAGTATAAAGCACACACTTGCAGGCGAGCTAAGCGTTGCTCTGACGCTGGACAGATGGCAGATCCCTTCCAGCATGGAAGGATGCACAGCTCAAACCATTGGCACAACTATGCCACCCACCCAAACTATCAATTTTCAGGAGACCATGGCTCCCTGGCGGAGGCTGGGAAGCCGTGCGCCCCTGACGAACAATCACAAGACAATACTTTTGCAAAGCCAAAAGCGAAAGAAAAGAAATCCAATGCAGTACGTCAGCACTCCCCGGTGAGTGGTGAACTACCATATAAACGGTCAGGTTACAACAGGTTAACCAGGTTTCCTGGTCAATGAAAGGTGTAGAATAGCAGAGCGGTGTGAATAATCATTTACTCTTTCTGTATTAGCCCATGTGCACTGACAGAGTATAATTAAAAGTTTGTCTATGTACAAGGGCAACAGTGAACTAAGCTTACAGCATATGCCAGAATAATCCAATAAAGTAAAAAATAACCTGACTGCAGCTATGAAACAGAGATCTTCAGCTTCACTGTCATTTAAAATAATTATCAATTTGACTTTTATTACAGACATCCTTACAGAGTTATTCCCTTCTGAATATAATTTGTCCCTCAGCATTTTTGCTTTATAAAGAAAAAGAAACAGCGTTGTATTCACCTTCCCTGTCGAGTCTCCACCGCTGCTCCTGGTAGGCGGCACTAGATGTGGTGCTAACAGCACCTTAACAGTACAGCAGCCAATCAGTGAACTCAGTGGCGCGTTCCAATGTAGACGGAACACCCAGCTCTGAGCCACTGAGTTCACCGATTGGCGGCAGCGCTGTCGACGGAATGTGTCACGGTTGAAGCTAGTCCCACACATCGGAAGCAGCAGCAGAGATAAAATGTAGCCAGGGCTAATTATATTTGAAAGGAAATGACCCCTTTAACTATTGATAAAAAAGTCTTATCTCCTTTCTATGAAGCAAAACACTGAATCCCCTCATCATTTGCGATTTATTAAAGTTAATTTTCTTTTTTTTTGTCTTTTTTGATTTTGCACTAAATGCTTTGAAATGGAGCAAGTAGCTTATGATATTGTCCTAAAATATGAAAAAAATGCTCTTTATTTTGGTCCTTAGCTGTTCTTTTTTGTTTGTTTGTTTAGACTGTTTAACACCAAGATGCGGAAATTCTTTAAAAAGTTGTATGTTAATCTCAAAATGCCACAAATTGAAAAATCTGCCAGAAACCTTTCTCCGAGTAAGGGACTGGAGTGAAAGACAGAAAAAAATATGACATTTGGAAAAAGTTGCATTTCATGCAAAAAGTCTAAAACATCTGGACAGGAAAAGTTGTCGAGGAACAAGAAAAAATAAACTTAAAAATGAAAAAAGTTTAAAAATGGTGCAAAACGTATAGAAAGTAAGGCACAAATATTAAATCCACTAAAAAAGCAAATTAGACCAGAAAAATGTAAAAACCACAATGATGAATTGAGGCCAATGCAGTATAATCTTTACATACAGAGGCTTATATACTTGTGAGGACGCACTTCCTCGCTCTCAGCAGGCCCCTGGGACGCGCTGTCCGGAATCACGCATACTGTGTACGTGGTTTTCGGATGAGTGACTCTAAGTTCTCACTCAGATTATGTATTTAACCTGCAGTCGAGTGCAGTCCAGTTCAAGGGCCCAGGGTTTTACCAAACTCCCCTCATGAGCTGCAGACAACATGTGCACAGGTCTCAGGCCATATTCTGGAACGGGCAAACCACATTTATTTGCAGTTTTTTTTGTGTTTATGTGGACAGTACAATACCAAGCCTTAGGTCATGTTCACACGTTCAGTATAAGGTGAGATTTTTACCTCAGTATTTGTAAGCCTAAAATCAGGAGTGGAGCAATCAGAGGATAAGGACAATAGAAACACGTCACCACTTCTGTATTTATCACCAACTTCTGATTTCGGCTTATAGATACTGAGGTAAAAAACTCATCAAATACTCAACGTGTGAACGTGGCCTTATTACAGGAGCACTCGGCAGTGAGGAAGATATTAGGAAGGTGCTCTCTACGGTGTCTTTGGCCTACTATGGATCCTATTCTTTCATTTGCCCCCCCTTTTGCATTATACTGCACTGACTCCAGGTATACCTCAGGCTTGGTGCACATTGCATCTGTATATTTAGCGTACAGTGTACGTGGGGTGTACTGTAACGTTGCCATAGACCACTATTCATCAGACGGAGACCAGAAAAGTGTTATTTCGGCCTATGTGAGGTCGGTGTGTCTGCATACTGTTTATTACTCCTTACTATACGGAATATAGTATATGTTTCTTCATAGTGATTCCCCATGATGGACAGATGCCTCGGCGTCCATCCTGATGGTGCATACCGCCTGAACCCACAAACGTAGTGTGAACGTAGCCTTACACACTGCGCCTTTTACACAAGAACGATAGGACTCGCTAGGTTTTCGTTCAGTGCTCGTTTTCAGGCCTCATTTAGATCTCTGTGATTCTTCTTATATGTAAAAACACGGACCGTTGTTCATCAGTGTTTTGGATCCGATATGTTTCGTCAGTGTTGTCAGGTTTTACCATCAGTGATTTTTTTCTTCTATACAATGCATTGTTAATCATGGACAGCACACCGACTGATCACTGATGCCATCTGTTCCTGACAGACTATGGGTAATTTTAATCCATGACTCAGATAAAAAAAAATGCTCAGGTCTCCGTGTAATTTGAGGATCATTCTGTCCTCAAAAAAACCACGGACATGTAAACAGCCCCAAAGACTATAAAGTATGTGTTCTATCTGTGGAAATCACAGAACACATGCACAAAAAGCAAACGCCTTAATGAATCCCTATAAATTTATGTTGACCCTAATGACTAGTGCAGGGACTGAGGGGGCAAGGCATGACATGGCGATAAGAGAATATCAAAGAGGCTCCCTGGGTCACATGCCACCCCGAGGCCCTTCACCAGACAACACAGTGCAGAATATTGGGATATGTAGACACGCTGAATATTTGCAGCAGATTTTTCTGCTGCAAAAAAACTGAATTTTGGAAGAATAAAGAATGTATAATACGCACAATTTACACAGTGTTAGTACAATTTTTCCCATTCATTTAAATGGATCAAAAAGGCTGCAAAAACGCTAGAATAATGGACATGCTGCAGATATGAAAAAAAAAAAATGCTTTCATGATTCAAATTTAAAAGAAAGAAAAAAAAAAGCAGCATGTGCACAAGATTTCAGAAATCTCATTCACTTTGTTAGCACTGTAAAATGCTGTGGTTTTTTTTTCCATGTCCAAAAACGGAAAAAAACACGTAAAAAAAGCAGCATGTGACGAGGCCTTAGGTTTACTCAGATCACAAAAAAAAAATAAAACTTGTGCAATTTTTTTTACTTATATTCACATATTCACTTATGCAATCCAATGCCATAAAGGTGCATATTTTTGCATTTCCTCCAGTCACAGAGCACTGATGTCGGGTAAAGCACGTGCTTTCATCTGCAGACTGTACTGACGCCTGCTTTGCCTCAGACCCGATGTCATGCTATTGCAGTAATTGTCACAGTAACTGTGTACTTAGCGTTAATAATTACCTACATGTAGACTGGAAAATGTAGGGACACAGACGCTGTGCCCAGCCCTGCCGGCCAACCAGAATATTTCTGTCAATACTGGAATCTGGGTCTAGATCTGGAAATCGAGATTACATCTGTTTATAATCCCAATATAACAAAATCATCTAATGTACATGTAAAATACTTACACCTACATTGCAGAAAGGCGACGAACACATAAACCACAGAATGTTCAACCAGCTAAGTGCAATAAAACATCCCGTGCATTTACGTCACCCGTAATTTGCAACGTGCCCGATATTTAGGGCAGATAATCACGGCTTTAATAGCAGCTCCCCGGTTTTATGGCGAACGTTACGTTCATATGAATTATAAAGGCGACAAATTATCCAGAGCAGAACATTACTGTCAGGTTATTGATTCCAAACCTGAACCTGTCAATCAACTCTGTGTAATCAATGTCATACGGAAAAGCAGAATCTTAAAGTGCACCCACTAGTCTCACTTAGGAAAAACTGTATGATGGAGAAAGTGTTTTAAATGTGGTCCATCAGTACCAGTCAAGATATGAAAGGGTTAAAAAAGTAAAAAGGCTGCTGAGAAAAAGAGTACTTGCGCATGATGGGGCAAATATGCAACATGTTTTCCATCATGTAATCCGCTGTGCGATTTAGGAGCAGCGTTGTGCACGTGATTTTAGTAAACCTCGTATCCAGGCTTCAGAAAGAAAAATCTGCAGCGCAATTTGAGAAGTGATGTGGATTTGAAATTCGCAGTATGCCACATTTTGCTGCGAACGGGGTGAAAAGTTTTGTAAACCCATAGAAGACTCAGCAACTGTTTTTTGCTGTTGCAAAAGTCGCTTAGGATCTCAAGCGGATTAACATGACCAATCAAGTCCGTTCAATATGACCACCCCTATTAACCAAATCAGCACTTGTTTACTGGTTGGGAAATCCAAGAAACTCGGTCCAAGCATGGACCATACGCGGGTCTCCCAACCCAAGCCATATAGGCATGTATGAATCTATAGATATCGGGTTGGGAGACTCATGGAGAGTCCATACATTGTGGTCCATGCGCTGATCAAGTTTCAGGGATGTCGGCAAGAGCCCTAAGGGTTCAATCACACATCAGTTTTTCCTCATACGAGTACTAGCCGTTTTTTTTTTTCGCTGATATGGTGACAGCCTGTTCATGTGTCAGGTTTTTTCCTTGGACCGAGAGTTGCATGCAAAATTACAGTGACATGTCTGATATTGATCAAAGTGTCGGATCAAAATTAGCAATGTCAGGCATTATTCAGATATCAGATTTCCACACGTTCGAGAAAAATTGCACTTGTACGCCAAAATTGGACGTCTGAATGATGCCTGATTCTACAAGTCAGTGACAAAAATCTGACAGCATCCTGATGCCATCAGTGTGCTGCCATTTTTTTTACTGATAGGAGAAGGTGGAGAAACTTTTTTTTACCCCATCAGTGAAAAAGACTGATGAAACTGATGAAAATCACTGATGAAACGCAGTCCCTCTTTCTTACATGTAAAAAAAACCCTGACATCTGAATAATGCCCAAGGGTGCGTTCACACACGTCTGTGGGAAATGCTAGTGTGCGGTTTATCAGACAGATGTGTGAATGCATCCCTAGACAGGCTGATGTACGTTCTGTGCACACAGAACATAACAATACGCTCGTTCTGTGCCCACAGAATATCATGCTATCGGTAGCACATTTCCCGTTCACATAGGGTGATGTGCTGCCAACAACGATTATTAAAGGGGTTGTCCGGAACTTCAACATTGATGGCCTATCCATAGGTCATCAATGTCTGATCGGTGGGAGATCGGCTGTTCCCAGTGTCGACAGTGGCCTCAACTCCACAGTTGCCAATAGTGAGTGGTGAACAAGAGTTACAGGCTTACATGTGGTAGATAATCTGCAGATTTTCTATCTGCATTAACAGGTAGAATATCCATAGTATATTTCAGTAGTACAAATTTTTAACATTAGAAATAATAAAAAAAGAGAATCTGAAACCTAAAAAACAACAAACAAAGCAGTCAGAATCAGTAATGATTTCTTTGCAGCCTGTCATTATAATGGGAGTTTCTTAGGTGAAATCTCACGCCTTGCGCTCCCTATTCCAAGTAGTGAAGGTGTTAAAATGAAAACATAAATTAAATGTATTTAAAAATAACACTACATATAAAAACCCCACAATAAAACACATGATGGGGTTTGTCATGCGTTCACAACATATGGTGACGTTTCCTATGGACTCGCAGCTAAAAATATGGGAAGACATAGCAAGAAAAAGGAATTGCCCTGCAACATAACCATAAGGTGTAAGAGAAGCATAGATTATTGTATTCCCTCTTTTAAAGAGACCTGTCGTAGGTCAGAAGTGTACAATTTTTGCAATAATTTTATTTAATTTTTTTAAATCTGCCATACGGTTCCAGAGATATTGATCTTCTTATTCAGTGTTAATTTTTATGGTGTTTAGTTTCCAAGAGGGTGTGGCTGACTGGGTAATTATGTGACTGCAGACTTGCGAAACCTCACAGCGCGTGCACTGCTCACTGTAAAGATTCTCCGGCGTGGCAGACACGTGACGGAAAGTATGCAATTAGCATACTTGCAGTCACATGTCGACTACATGTGTGCATCCTCCCTCAAGTGTGTTGAGTGAGGCCAGACAAGTCTAGTTGGAATGTGGCCGGAATGATGCAAATCCCATACTTGCAGTCACACGCCCGCCCGCTCCTGGCACCGGAGAATCCTCACAGCGCGCGGTGAACGATATGTAAAGATTCACAAGTCTGCAGTCGCATTGAGTGATTGCACACTTGTAGATTAAGGCCGGACAACTCCTTTAAATAATAATGACGAGCATTTTAAGAAAATGGTTTTATTTTGGTGTCGATATGCAAAAAAATGTAAATTCAGACGAATACATTGTCTCGAAAAGCTTAATCCAAAGAAAAGGTGAATCATTGATAGATTTTGTCATAAATTATACAAGTTATACATTAATGAATATCAGTAACTGTTCTATCGTTGGGTTTTAGGACTAGAGCTTGTTAGCAATAAATATGTTTCAGTAAATGAATTCCTCCCAGATCATTAGAATTCCTTGCGGCTATAAAGATTGGTTCACAGATCAGCCATGTAACATGCTGCAGGGACCAGACACGGTGCCATCCACTTGTGCCATACTCTGCATGCAGATAGGATACACTGCGGAGATAAGGAGGGATGCGCTGCTGCAGGAAGAACAATGGGTAGGACACTGTGATAGGAGTATACTACTTGCACTGAGGACTTGCAGGGTGCTGCAGTGTGATGGGAGGAGGGTACTATAATGCAGCACATAAAGGATGATGTGCGCTGCGCTGAGTACAGCAGATGTAATGTATAAGTCTAATATATGAGAAATGATAAGAGGATCAGCATTGCAGGAAATCTCCAGACCGCCAGGGATCCCAGTTTGGTAAAGTGAGTAAGGTTGAAGGGTTAACCGTTTCTTTTGCTCTGAACGTCTCCAATTTTAGCCAGCTAACAATGCCTCTCCTCTTAGGGAAAACAGAGGACTACAGAAGCCACCAGGACGGTTTGATAAACCCAAACTGACAGTACAAGCAGATGTCGCATCTTAACACGCTCCAGCTGCTCGGTCCCAACACAGTACAAGTACACAACAATAGAAACAGGACCACGTGCTGGGAAATATACACTGTACTGAGCGCGGGGCATCACCGCACATGAGGTTCAGGACGCAAATCATCCAAAAACTACATTTAATTGAATCCATCTTAATTCCCTATAAGATCTATTTTCTCAGCCGGCTTCTAATAATCACAGTTAGTGAGTATAAGGCCTTGCTCACAAGTTGCTTTTATGCTGTTTTTTAATGCAGCCAAAACCTGCTCTCATGGCAGTAAAAAAAAACTGCTTTCAAAAAGCAGGTTTTGCTGATTTTTTTGGTGCAGATTATATGTGTCATTTGTCTACAGTACATGTATAACAAAGTTAGTTTTATTCGTCAAAAAACGCATGGTTGCATTTTTTTGCAGCGTTTTTGCACTTTTTCTATGGTGAAAAAATGCTGCAAAAACCACTAGAAGAATTGACGTGCTGCTATTTTCAAACAAGCAATTTTCCAACTCAGGAAAGGAAAAAAAAAAAAAGCAATCGTGCATGAGATCTCTAAAATTGCTTCGCGCTTGTACTGTAAATAGCAGCTTTTAATTTTGCATAAAAAAACGCAGCTAAAACAAAATATGTGAACATAGCCTAAGGGTTGGGGCTACAATGCAATTACAGGTTTGTTTTTTTCTTTTCTTAAAGAGTCAGCGACATTTTACATATTGGCATCCCAGAAGCTGTTTCTGTAGTCCTATAAAGGCCATGCAATGGGCGCCAGGACGAGGTCTGTCAGTCAGCGGGTCTCCTGCAATCTGTATGGCTGAATGATTTTACACAGGACAATCAGCCAAACGTGCATTTAATCATTGGCCCATGTTCATTCATCAGTTGATCAAGAAAAAAAATTGAGATTTGCTGCTGACAATAGGAACATGAATGAGAACTGAGCGATTATATAAAATATTGTTCCTCCCTGTACAGTTTGAATGAACCCGTGTAAAAAGATGTTTATAAGAGCATCAAACAACTTACCTTATAGATACGTGTTATGGGTGCAAATCTGCCCGTGTAAAGGACCAGAAACAATCTTGTGATAACTCTAGAGACCTAAAAACTTGAGTGGGTGCAAATTGATTCACAGGACCCGGTCCCTTGACCACATCAGTAATCTGTGACCACTGGACAGGGGCCATGAGAACATCCACTTACCTGACGGCATTCATGGCTCCACTTTTGATTAGTCAGCCTTGTGGTGTAATTGTTGCAGCGTGACGCACATGTGAAATCACGCCAGTCCAACTAATCAAAATAAGAGCCGCGGATGCTGGCAGGGAAGAAGCGGTTCTCAAGGCTCCCATCCACAGACCACAGGTTATTGACGTGGCCAATGGACTATGTATTGCAAATTGATTCACATTCTCATAGAATCATAGAATGTTAGATTTGGAATGAACCTCAAGGGTCATCGTGTCCAACCCCCTGCTCAATGCAGGA